>JAJHUR010102561.1:1787-16947 GCA_027495735.1 Lutjanus campechanus | reverse complement strand
GTGTGTGTGGCTGCCAGGTGATGACTAAGCGGCCTGGCAGAACCTTTTCCAGCCCGGCAGGAGGTGCTGCCGACCGGTTGCCACGGCGACGGCTCAGCTCTGGGACCCCGGGGCCTCGCTGTGAGGACGCCTCGTCCATTCGAGGACGCCATCTCCCTGGAGACAAAATGCTAAAACAGACACAACAGAGGAGAAGAAAAGAGGGGCTGATGGTGAAAAATGCTGAAGTGTAAAATCTGTCTGACTTCTGCTGCTGCAGGTGAAAAACACCCAGGATCAAACATGTATCAGGTTTGAAAGCGTTACCTTCAAAGCTTTTTTCTTTTAATTAAAAAAAAATAAATTAATGTGTTTTCAGGAAAGTGACCTCATGACAACTAACATTACAAACGACCAAAAAAAGTAAACCACAAAAAAAGGTTAAAACAGAAAAGTAATCTAAAACTTTATTGACTATATAACCAAACATTCATCTTTATGGAGGCCACCAGAAAGAAAAGATGTGAAGTTGCTGTTATCAAAAAGTACATTTCACATGTAACTTTTTATGTACAAAATATTTATTTATTGTGCTGTCTCACAATTAAAAGATACAATATCAAAATGGCTTAATAAATCAGTATTACGGCATAGTAAATTAAAATTATGAGACAAATAATTTATGAGAAACTTCAGGTCTAATAAGTCAAACTGATTACTTTTTATGTCAGATATTGATTGGGGTTGGGACTGATCCTGTCTGGCAGGAAAAATGTGTGTGATATTGTATTAAAAGAATTAAGAGATCATTCAAATGACAAAAACATTGAGAAGTTGTAATTTTGAGTTTTTTTTGAAAGTGAATTAAAATGATGATTTTTGGGGACACAAAATCAAAGTAGTTTGATAAAACTGTATTAGCACATAACACAACACAAAATTACCATCAATCATTTCTTTTAACACTTTTTCATATTCTTATCTTTATAAAAAATAACTTATTTCTGCAAGGAACATAGTGAAAATTGATTTAAAAAAATCATCTGTTTAATTTAACATTAGAATTTTTTTGTCAAAATGTCAAATAACCTGTTTTTTGGCAGGGTAGCAACTAATAATAAGATACTAACGTTTCTAAATTATGGCTTCATCAAGTCAAGTCAAAACTGTCAGATGAAACCATGACAAAAGAAAATGCAAAACTAAGTTTCTCAAAAAAAATAAACCCCAGAACAAATTAAATTATACACAAGACAGATTTTTTTTTTTTTTCAAAGATTTGTCTTTTTCTCATCTTTACTGACACTTGTGTCTGCCAGAAAAATTAAAAACTGAATTAAAATTTAGCAGAAATAAGAATAAATAAATATAAAATAAAAAGATATTTACTGGACAATCTATGTGATATACTATACTACGTCAAATGATGACTCATCAGGTCAGTGCAGTTAAGATTATGAGATAAAACTGATTGTGAGTAAAACATTTGGGCTAATAAGTCAAAATTATGAGATAAAACGTGACATGAAAAATGTTTTTCACCACAAAAAACATCAACTTATACACAAAGAAAAATAAATTTCCCAGTGTTTATTTCAAACCCTTGTATTCTACACAAAAATATGTCAAAATTATAAGTTAAAATATTGATACTGTCTCAAAATGATGCTGTTATCGAAATTATTATTGTGAAAATTTTGAGTAAATTCAAAAATTCTGCTGTGTAAGTCATTAAGTTAAAATTGTGAGATGATCATTTGAAACTATGAGACAGCAAGTTAAAATGATGACTCAGTAGATAATTCTGTTGACTTATTATGTCATATTTTTTAAATTATAATTGTTTAAACGTTAAAAAAAAAAAAAAACAGCTCTGACTCCTGACACACATTAAGCAGACGGACAAACCAAACATCGGCCTGATGGATCATTGAAGACAGAGAGAAACGATGGATGTTTCCAGTATCTCTGGTCGTCTCTCGGCTCGTTTCTCCACACAGAGTTTCAGTGTTCGGAGCGAACAATGAGGCCGTCTGTGGTCGTCCTCGTGAGAAGTTTACAGTATTTATCATCAAACAAAGACACAGTTTATCATGTTATAAACGGCTCTGTTCTCCAGCTGGAAACACACAGAGTGGAGGGAGGTCAGAGGTCGCGGAGGGTGCGGAGCGAAGTCATCCGGGGAATTCAGCAGCACATTGCGGACATCACTCGCAAGATATACCTGCTGCTCTGTCCTAAAGCCTCAAATTACAAATTAAGATGCGTTCAACAGATGAGTCATGCATCTGTTTTCCCTCATCATCTAACAGCAGTTTATTTTGAAGTTAGTTCCTGTCTTGTTTGCTGTCCATAGTCAAGAGTTTCCAGGGAACTTTATTCAATATGCTTTAGAGCTATAATTGCTGTCTAATTAGCCTAAATGCACTTAAAGAGACAGTTTACCCCAAAATTAAAAATATATATATTTTTCTCCAGGTCTGTTGTGCTGTTTATCCATCTAGATTATTGTGGTGTGAGTGAGTTGAGGTGTGAGTATCAGCAGTAGAGACGTCTGCTTTCTCCCCAGTACAATGGAATTAAATTGCACTCAGTGTGTGGTGCTGAAAGTGCCAAAATATACATTTTAAGAATTCAAAACCAGTGTCTGTTTCCAAAAATCATGACCCGATAATTAATGAACCTTGTTGTGAGCACTTTCATATCGGAACTACTTTCTTTCTGGTCAAAAGAAAGTCGTTCCAGTAGATTCTTAAGCAATTCTGGTAGATTGTAAAGTAGTTCCAATAAATTCTATAATAGTTTGATAGATTCTAAAGTAGTTAAGAAAGATTTTAATGTAGTTCAGTAGAAACTAGATTAGTTCAGATAGAGTCTAAAGTAGTTCCAGTAGATTCTAAAGTAGTTCCAGTAGATTGTAAAGTAGTTCCGGTAGATTCTAATGAAGTTCTGATAGATCCTTACGTAGTTCTTGTAGATTCTTAAGTAGTTCCAGTAGATTGTAAAGTAGTTTGGTAGATTGTAAAGTAGTTCCAGCAACTTGTGAAGTAGTTCTGATAGATTCTAAAGTATTCCATAGATACTAAAGTAGTTTGGTAGATTCTAATGTAGTTCAGTAGATAAGTAGTTCATATAGCTTCTAAAGTATGTCCAGGTGGATTGTAAAGTAGTTCTGATAGATTTTAATGTAGTTCTATTGCTACGAGATTCTACTGCATAAATAAAGTAGTGTCTCCATGACACTGCTCACAACAAGGTCTATTCATTATCATGAGTAACCTGGTCATGATTTTTGGAAAGAGACACTGGTTTTGATTTTTTCATCTTTTCTTGCTTTGTGAGCACCACAAGCTGAGTGTCATTTAGTCCCATTATATTGGAGAGAAGGCCGACATCTCTACTCAACTCAGCCTCTCAACTCACAACAAAATAACAAACAGTTAAGTCAGTAATCCTGCAATGCAATGATAAGTTTGACCCACTTTCGCTGTTGCAAAAACATACCAAACATGAGTCAAGTTCACACCCAGATTTCTGCATCAGTTTAAAATGTGCACACAGCAGATGGATGAAAATGAGTGTTTATGATGCTGAATGGAGGTGATATTTCCTTTTAAATAGTAGTAGTGTTTTTTAATGATATAGTAGAAAGGAATTGTGGATATTCTGGGAATATCAACTGATGATCCTGACTGAACATTTGAAAGATTGTTTACAGCATTTTGGAGTAAAAACCTGGCAGCGGGACGTCTCAACTCCTGCCTATTTGGCCGCAGCAGATGTAGTGTTTGTGAGCTCTCTTTAGGCTGCGGAGGGCACACGTCTGGCCAACTTCAGCCGGTGAAAAGAACGTCTTCATTAACATGCACGGCCATCCGCTTCCTCTGAAACGGGCCTTTGTCGCCCAGCAGATGCCCCGAACACAACGAGGAGAAGCAGATCCGGATCAAAGGGGGAACACAGATAGATGGTATACGATCCACGACGGACGGGACTCAGATACAGACGGAGGAGTTTGGCACTTTGTTTTATTCGTCTAGCTTTATCTTAATTAGTTCGCAAGTGCTTGGCGAGATTTTCTAAAAGACTCTCAGCTGGAGGAGAGCCTGCAGTTTATCCAACATGTCGAGTTACATTAAGAAACAGTTCTCTGTGTGTCATTTGACTTGTTCTGATCGGTGGTATCCTTTGTGTTTGTGTTGTTGTGGGAAAAGGACCACTTATGTTGATTGACAGACAGTGACCAGTTGTATAAAACACCTAAAGTTTTACACTTGAATTTGTCCCCTTAGCAAACTATTCTCTTAAGCTAAGGGCTTACTACTTAGGAGCTTTTCATAAAGCCTCTTAGGTTGCATGTTAAGACTTAGGGCTTTCACATCACTTACTGTCATAATGCAGTGCATGGGTATCCCAGTTGCCATGGTTACACTTCACTCACCGTCCTTTATTTCTTCCAGACAGCATCATTGTCAGTTGTTACCACTTTTAGTTTGCCTGTTTAAGCTAGCCTCTCCAAAAATGGACAAAAAAAACAAACAAAAAGAAGATGAGAATGTTGTTTTCCTCAAAGGATGGACAGAACAAGCAGAAGAAGAGGGTGCAACAAGATGATGTAATCAAAATCTCCTGGCATTTATGTTCAGGTTATATATGTGCACAGAACAATTGGTTGAAAAAAAAGTATTCAAGTTACCCTCCCAACACACAAAATGTATTCTGTAACCTAATCCAAGTATCGCAATATTAAAGTGACTTGATTACTTTCCAGTGTTAGAAGTGGGTCTGTGTAGATAAAATTTGCTGTTGGTCTGTGTCTCTGAGTATTTTTTATTTTAGGTTGTAAAGCCTTCATCAGTGGTGGGCTACAGGCCAAAAAACTAAATAGGGCAGCAACTGTATGCGGCAGGGTACCAGTGCAACAAAAGTTGCGATGCCTTTATGCTGCAACATTTCCAATTCCCAATTTAGATTTTTTTTTTAAATGGAAAAAACTTTTCTCCAGTGGAAGTGCACCCTAGAGAGCACTTTGGTATGTTTTGGTTTTAGATGTTTCCCTGCTCCAACACACCTGATTCAAATGATCAGCTCGTTATCAGGCTTCTGCAGAGGCTTGATGACGAGCTGATCGTTTGAATCAGGTGTGTTGGAGCAGGGAGACATGTAAAACATGCAGGGCAGGGGGTCCCTGAGGACCAGGGTTGGGAAACACTGCTACAGAGGACACTCCAGCACGTTTTGTCCACTGGAATGGCACTCTACCACATTGTCTCCACTGAAAGCACACTAATGGGGTACTTTATCATGTTTTCTCCACTGGAAGGACATGCTAGAGGACACTTGAGCATGTTTGCTTCCATGGAAGCGCACCCAAGGGGGCACTTTATCATGTTTTCTCCACTGGAGGTACACCCTAGAGGACACTTTACCACACTTTCTCCACTGGACAAGCACTAAAGGGGGCACTTTATCATGTTTTCTCCACTGGAGGGATACTCTAGAGGGCTCTTAATCACATTTTCTCCACTCTAAGGGCACTTTAGAGGGCACTTTATCATGTTTTGTCTACCATAGGTATATCCAAGAGAGCACTTTGTGTTGTTTTCACTACATGTGTGCAAAGTCAATAAGTGATCAAACTAGTGTCATTCTTGTTCCAATGTAAAATGTGGTAAAAGTTAAAATATTCTATTCCTCTATTTGCTGGAGACCCGCTGCAACCCACTCATGAACCTCTGTTGGTCCCTGCACCCCAGTTTTGAAAACCTTCAACTTTAGCAGATGCATGTAGGTCAGTGAATAAGACGCATTTCAACAGTCATGCACATTTTGTCACCGTCACACGTTCATAGTCATCGTGTTTGTTTTGTTTGGTGACATTTTCAGTTACATTTTTAGAATTTCAATAACATCTCAAAGTTACCACATTAAGCGTCAGACGTGCCCTTCAGTGCTGGTCAGCGCAGGGTGGCAGTGGAGTGAGGGGAGGTGGACGGACGGGATTGGTCAGCAGTTTGAATGACAGGCTGGATGACCTCAGCTCTGCACCCTCCACACCACCACCCACCACCCTGCTGCAGTATAAAGCCTGCTGTCCATCCTCAGCCTCCACTCTCTGGACTCTCGACACACAGCTCCTGCCTGAAGTCACGCTGCTGAGGTAAGGTCATCAGTCATTTCTTCATCAATACCTTAACTGTGCCATAAGACCAAAATATATAAAGAATAGTTTAAAAACTTTCAGCATCCAACAATCTAAATAATCAATCAGAATCAACTACAGTTTGTGCTCTGATCCTTTTTAAAACTGCATATCAAGTAGGCCTATTTTTTTTATTATATATTCTGTCTTATTTCTAAGTATTATGATGATTGTGTTTTTTTGCACAGTCATGCTGACAAAATGAACATTTAATGAGTGGGCCATCTTGTCGAAATCTTTGCTGCTGTGTCATGTATATAGATTACTTTAGATAACTTTGTAAATCTAAATCTATGCAAATGTTAAAAACCACTAATACTTTGAAATGGATGCCATCACTACAGAAGCCTTTTTTTCCGCCATTTTGATGAAAAAGAAAGGTCAATTTTAATGAGAATCTTCCTTCAAACAATGACTGAATATCTCAAAATAATCAGAAATCTTCTCAAGATAATGGCTTAGCATCTCATAATAATAATGTATATCTCAAAATAATGACTCAATATTTTTAAAGTTGCAAAATAATGATAAAGATTTGCCAAAATAATGACCTAGTATATCTCAAAATAATTGGACACTATAAAGTTTGATACTGAGTCATTATTTTTATCATTTTAATGATTTAGGATCTTTTTTCTTTTGTCACAATGGCCTAAATGGGCTTCCATAGATCTCTGAATCAATGCTTTGTCTATCTATCTCAAAAGAAAGTACATTTCATCATATGAGACTGTTCTCTATAAATAAATATCATAAAAAAAACTTTTTCCTGTGATTATGATGTAATTAGACAAAGGAGAGCTGAAATACAAGAGCAGAAACTTGACTTATTCAACTCTTAAAACAGCTCTTGACTACAAGGTATTTTATCATCCTACTGTGTCCGATTTTTATTTATTTATTTTTTAACAGATTAGGTGACAGTTAACAGATGACAATGACTGACCTGGAGACCTCGATGGCGACCATCATCGCAGTGTTTCAGAAGTATTCGGAAAGAGAAGGAGACAAACACAAACTGAAGAAGAGCGAGCTGAAGGATCTGCTTCACGACGAGCTGCCGGATCTGATGGGGGTAAGACAGAAAACACAACGGAGTGTGAGGGTGCACTCAGTGTGGAGTTTAGTTTGAGTGTTCTCTGTTCTGGCGCTGTTGATGTTACAAGATTAGTAGATAAAGGAAGGAAAGAACTGCACTTGATTATAGTTTTGATGTACTTGTAGCCTACTTTTCTTGGTTATTTCCATTTTATCCCATTTCATACTTCAACCACACGACAGCTCATAAGAAAATATTTTACTTTTTGTATTATACTTTTTAAAAATCTATATTTTTCATCCAAACACATGATTACCTTCTAAAATATGATGCATTATTGCAAATCAAACTACCCAACAGTGGTAATAATCCAATAACATAATACATCACTCATGAATTAAGAACTCTTACTTGTATTACTGCAGAAAAAGTGTCAAAGAGGAGATGCTTAAAGGGATAGTTTTATTTTATTTTGCCATACAGCTAAAAAAAATCTATTCCAGTTTGAGAACATTTTTTACCACTTTACCTTGCTGTTAAACACTTTTTATGTCAGGAAACTGCCATTATATGACCCAAATACCGCTCTCTCTCCCAATCAACCAAGCTCCATTGATAAAAACAGCAATTTTACCCCACAGAACACAGGAGTTCCTGGTTCCCTGCCTCGATTGGTATGTTTGTTTGTGTCATTGTGTGATTTAAATGATTCCAAACTAACCTTTAAGAACACTCAAGTCTCACAATAAAACAAACTATCTAACAGATCCAGGCAAGGGTTGACCAGCAGCTCCTGTGTTCTGCAAGGTAAAATTACTGATTTTGTCAATGGAGTCTGGTGGAGCAAGAGACATTGATATTTGCCTTTTACAATGGCAGTTTCCTGTTGGAAAAGGCTTTCTGACTGCAAGGTAGAGTGGTGAAAATGTTCTAAATATAGCGTACAGTTAAACTGATATTGATTTTTTGTAAATGTGCCTGTTTAAGTAGCTAAGATACATTTTGCTGCCGACTTTGTCCATAGCAGTGTATTGATTAACTCCAGTGCTTGCAGAGGTCTTGCTGATTCAGTAGTTGGATTTAAATCCAGGTCTTTTTTTTAATCCAAAGATATTAAATGTATTGTCTTGAGTTTTGTGTGACCTGATGTGAACCATCTGTCCTCCCCTGCAGCATGTGAAAGACCAGGCCACACTTGACAGTCTGATGGAGAGCCTGGACACCGACGGCGACGCCGAGTGTGACTTCCAGGAGTTCATGACATTCATCTCCGTGGTTACCGTCTGTTGCCACGAGTTCTTCGAGCATGAGGACGAGTAAGGGGGGAGGCCAGCTCGGAGATGAAGGGGGAGCTACAGTAAATTTAAAAGAAGAAGAAGAAGAAGCCTAGCAACGCACAACCTGTTGGTGCCTTCAGAGCAAAGCAAGCTGGGAAAACACAACCTCAGCCAGCAGCCAAGGCAAACAGTCCAGTGTAGCAGTTATTTTATCAAAAATCAGCCAAAATGTCTTCTTTTCGGTTTTATTCTAAATATCTAGATGACTTGTAAAGATTTCAAAGTGGCTTTGTGATTTAGTGTGGCTACACAGATTGTTACAAAACTATTAATTTTGTCTACACATAATAATCATTTGGGGGCATTTTTTAAAGTGTAGATTGTGGCCGTTATAGTTCAGATGTTAGTCAAACAACTTCTTAGATGCACCTGACTTTCATTTAGTTCTGTTTAGATCAAGTATTGAAAGTGCCTTGTAAGTTTGTCATTGTTTAAAAAACATTTAATTGGTTTGTAAAATTCAATGGCTTGTGAGTTTTAGCTAATCTAGAAGCCACTTTGGAAGCCACAAAAGTCATCAAAATGGCTTTGGTATTTTGGCTTGGCTACGAAATTTGCTTGAAGCTAGCCACTGATTTCTTAACATCTGCAGAATGGCCATATTTCTCTACTTTATATAAAGCCACCTACATAATTTCAAATTGCATTCTATAAGTCTAGTTCTTTTGAAAATTTGGGAAAAGTCTTTGCTAGATGTTGGGTATGGCTACCAATATTGGCTACCAAGTTTAGGAAATATTAAAAGTGTTCGCTAGATATTTGGTATGGCTTTCAACTTTGGCTACCAAATTTAGGGAATTTTAAAAGTGTTTGCTAGATGTTTGGTATGGCTTTCAACTTTGACTACCAAGTTCAGAGAGTAGGCAATCAGTAAGGTTCTTCTCTTGAAAGTCTAAAGGGCCAGTAAAGTTGGAAAAATGACCGGTAAGTTTGTCTACACTACACATTATGGCTGGTTGGTATATTTTAGATGTAGCTAATAAGTTAGTCAACCAACTACTTAGAGGTTCCTGTGTTTGATACAACAAGTATTGGAAGTTACTTGTAAGTTGGTCATTCTTTGAAAAACATTTGATTGACTCGCAAAAGTTTCAAAATGGCTTTGAGATTTTAGTTCAGCAACAAAGTTTTTCATAAAACTAGCCAATGATTTTTAAATGTTGAACAGTACACAAAAGTAGCCGAAATGTTGGTTTTCTTCAACATTTTACAACAATTCACTGCAGAACTTGGCAATTTTTCTGTACTTTTTGATAGCCACCTTAGCATGATTTCAAATGCCATTCTATAAGCCAAGCTATTTGGAAAATTTTAAGTGTTCCTTAGATATTCAGTATGGCTACCAACTTTGGCTACAAAGTTTAGACAATAGGCAAACAATAACTTAAGGTTCTTCTCTTGAAAGTCAGAAGGGCCACTAACGATGTAAAAATGATTGGTAAGTTCATCTACACCTCACATAATAATCATTTTGAGGTACAATTTCAAACTGTTGTTTAAAAGATTGTGACTAGTATATTTCGGCTGTGGCTAGTAAGTTAGTCAAGCAGCCACCAATCATTCTTTTAAGATTATGCACATAACACTTTATGAGGCCATTAAATCAAGAAAACAAACATCTTTATCAGCTCCATTAGTCACTTTGGGATTCAGCCAACTACTTAGAGGCACCTATGCTTGAGCATAGGTGCATAAATTGGTCATCATTTAAAACACATTTGATTGGCTTGTAAAATTTTTCAAAATGGCTTGCGAGTTTTAGCTAATCTAGAAGACACTTTGAAAATGACAATTTAGGAGTTGACCAACTTTTCTCCTTAAATTCAAAGAAGTCTAGTTGACTATCATACATAACTTGTAAGTTGGTCATCATTTAAAAACATTTAATTGGCTAGTAAAAGTTTCAAAAAGTCGTGTGAGTTTTAATAAATCTAGAAGTCACTTCGGAAGCAACACTTTAGGAGTTGACAAACTTTTCAGAAATTGACTATCAAATATTGTAGGTGACTTGTAAGCTGGTCATCATTTGAAATGCATATTATTGGCAAGTAAAAGTTTCAAGATGGCTTGTGAGTTTTACATAATCAAAAGCCACCATTTAGGAGGAATCTAGCTTAAAAATTTTAAACTTAACCGGTGACTTAAAGTAGTCTTCAAGTTCAACATGTTTATGTGGCTAGAAAAAGTTTCAAAATGGCTTGTGAGTATTACATAATCTGGAAGCCACGCTGGAAGTGACAGTTAGGGAGTTGACAAATGTCTCAGACAAAATGTTAAAATGTTTAGTTGACTATCAAATATTCAAAGAGACTTACAAGGTGGTCATCATATAAAATACATCTGATTGGCTTGTAAAAATTCCAAAATGGCCTATGAGGTTTACATAATCTGGAGGCCACTTTAGAAGCCACCAATTAGGAGAAATCTAGTCTGTTAAAATTCAAAGTGACTGGTAACAGACTGGTCTTCAATATGAAACATATTGGGTTTAATTGGGTAGTAAATTTTGAAAATGGCTTTTGAGTTTTTTTTAATGCAAGCTTCCAGTTTGGTAGAAAACCAACCATCACTTGGAATGTTTTGTAAAATTAAGATCTGGCTGGTAGATTATGAAATTTGCTAGTCAGTTTGCATTCATTTGATTTTTTTTTTCTTTTTACTTCATATTTAGGTAGCTGGTAAACAGGTAATGTAGATTTATTTGAGTTATAATACATGCCAAACATAAAAATCATATAATTTTAGGAATTACAATTTGTAGCCACTATTGCCTGTAGCAGAGTTTAGTTCCAATTCATCCTGTTAGACTGAAAAAATCTAGTTTGACACTGTGTAACTCTTCTCTTCATGCAAGGAAAACATATGATCAGTTTAAATCAGTTGGAACAGAAGAGTTTGTCTGATGATGTGCATTTTGAAAGGTTGCGCATTGGTTTGTTTGGATGTTGGTGAAAAATGAAATGAAATGAATTAAATTATCAATCTGTGACTACGTTTGTTTCTGTGGTACAAAGCTAATGAATGTGTACTCTTTAATAGCCACCTCAATTTCAAATCTCATTCTGTAAGTCAAGCTACTTGGAACATTTTAAAAGCGTTTGCTAGATATTGGGTATGGCTACCAACTTTGGCTACCAAGTTTGGAAAATTTTAAGTGTTCGCAAGATACCAAGATACCGAGCTACCAAGTTTGGTGACCAAGTTTGCAATATTTTTATTTTTAGGTTTTTGCAAGATATTGGATATGGCTACATGAAAACATGACTAATGATTAACGTTGTTGTACTTTTAAGTCCAGACATGACAAGCAACAACATTTTTGACACACTGCTCAATTTTTTGATTTTGGTCTGTTTCGTCTCTGTAACTTGTCTTCTTTTAACATATATTTAACACATATCTTTAAAGACCATTTTCTCAAAATGTTGAGAATTATCTGATTAATGAGATACCTATAACTTATAGTATATTAAAGGTCAGTGTATACCCTCATTTTCTAATCCTTTACAACCTTCAGGTGTGAGGTGAGGGAAGGCGATTCCTCTCCCCACTGACCTCATTAACCAGAAGCTAATTAACTATATGATTAGTGCCACTTGTTTGAATATTGCACCTGAAGGAAAAGCAAGGCTAAAAAGTTGGCTGTATATTTCTGCAGATAATATTAAACAAGACAACATGGAATCATGTCCAGAATATTTTCAGAAGTTTGATCCACTTTGATCCATGTGGATAATTATAGGGATGACATAACATTCACCCATCATGAAGTGATTAAAGTGATAAAATAATATGTCTTTGCCTGGTTTACATACCAATTTTATTGTTGCAATCTCAATGAATGTGGCAATACTTGATTATCGAGCGCTTCCTTACTGTAATCATGTTTGTTGGAGGTACACATTATCATGTTTTGTGCACTGGATGTGTACTCTAAAGGGCACTTTACCACATTTTGTGTACTGGAAGCACACTCTAATGGACACTTTGTCATGTTTTGTCTGCCGGAAGCACACTCTAGAGGGCACTTATATAGATTTTGTCCTCCGGAAGTGCATACTAATGGGTACTACAGCACATTTTGTCCACTAGAAGCACATTCTAGGTGGCACTTTATCACATTTTGTACACTGGGAGCGGACTCTAGAGGGCACTTTAAATCACGTTCTGTCCACTGGAAGCACATGCTGGAGGGCACTTTATCATGTTTTCTACCCTGGAAGTGCACTCCAGAGGGCACTTAATCACATTTTGTACACTGGAAATGCACTCTAGAGAACACTTCATCACATTCTGTCCACTGGGAGCACACTCTAAAGGGCACTTTAGAGGGCATTTTACCACATTTTGTCCACTGGAAGGGCACTCTAGAGGGAATTTTACCATGTTTTCTCCACTGTATAATGCACTTTATCGCATTTTGTACACTGGAAGTGCACTCTAGAGTTCACTTCAGCACAGTTTGATTACAGAACATTGTGTCATCATTTAAAACAACACTATTAAAAGTGGGATTGGTTTCAGTCCCTCATAATCAAGCACTTCTTTTTTTTTTTTTACGAGCTTCATTTCATCAGCCTCGGGTTCTCTGTTTTCGGATGAGGCCTCCTCAGAGTTGGGACACAGCCAGGGAGAAAAACAGACACATAAAAACAATTTCTATTATGTGACACTCTTCTCTGGTCGCTTTGAGGATTCTGGCAAATGTAGGAAACCATTAACACAAGCAATAACTCCTGCACCGAGCTGAATGTGCCAAAGTGAAGATCTGTTCCACATTAATTAACACGCTAGAGGTGAAATTATTAAACACAGTCTGTGTACAGTGTGTGTGTGTGTGTGTGTTAACAGATGATGTAAGAGGCGTTGTCAGCTGCACAGTCTCAGACATCTGCAGGCTGTTTAGCATCAGAGAGGTGGAGTCTGCCTCGCTATTGGCCGAAGGGGGAACAGATCCCGACCCTGGGGACTGACACCACACCCATCTCTGAGTGTGTGCGTGTGTGTGTGTTTGAGCTGTGTGTGTGTGTGTATGTGTGTGAGTGTTGTCAAGCATATGCTCTGTTGTGTTTCTTCTTCTTGTTCTTAGTGAATGAAGAGGTGTTTGCGGATTCTCAGAGCTGGTGAGTATTTTGGGGCTTTTGTTTTGTTTAATTTCTTTAATATTTTCCAACCTGACGACCAGTTTGAGATGTTGCACCATTAGTCATATTTAGTTATTAGTCAGAAAATCTTTAAAAAAGTTGCAGGTAAACTCATGCATCATTAGTTTTCCTGCTTATTTGACAAGTTATGTGCACGATTAACTTCTGCTAAATAATTAAAAAGCTTGATGAGACCAGTGTCAGAGGAGTGTAAACTTGATCGTCCGTTGCAGAGTCCTGGAGACGTGGTGTGGAAGTTTGGGTAGAGGAGAATAAAATCAGATTAAAATGACTGTAATGCTCTGCAGCTCACAGATAGTTCTGTGAAGCGTGACTCTTGTTAAACAGACAAACACTGACACTTCAGGAACCATTTTGGAGTCACAGTGGGAAAAAAAACAACTGCACTGTAAAAAAAATCATTTTAGAACGCTTCAGAACTTATAAATATGAGTTCTGCTAACTTGAAGTCCTTTGGCTTGAAATGATGAGTTGAATGAATGTAGTGTACAGGGTTCAATCAACTCAAGAAATTAAGTTTCTAATTAAACATATTTAAAAGAGTTCCCAGCATGCATTGTCTCAGAGTTTGAAGAAAACATTTGTTTGACCAGAAGAGTTCATTCATTTTGAATCACATAATCACCTCATCATGTCTTTTCAAATCCAGTCAACTTTAAATTTTAAGGCAGCCTGGACGCTCAGCTTTTTTAAATTAGAACAACTTGTTTATTTCTACAACATGTTCTGTAAAATACTCAATTTCTTCTTAAAGTTTTGCAAGAAAAATGTCACTTTGATGCTTTGTGGAGAACTTGAACGAACACAGTCATTGAGCTGCTTGTTCATTTGATCACTGAGAGAATGATACTCATAGTTATGCATATTTTTGCCCAATTTACTTCAAATCTGACAAACGTACAGTTTTTTAAAAAGATTGATTACATACTTTCAAAGCAGGTACATTACTGGTTTTAGTTCATTCCTATGAAAAACATATTGCAGATGTGAAAAGCTGCAACACATTACCCCACAAAATCAAAATAGAAATAAATAAATGGCTCAGTGAATGAAGGAATATCCCATTAAATATGCAAAAAATAATATTCAAACTAAACAATTTTCATTTATGTCGTAACAAACTGTTTATGTATTTATTAATTTCCTTTCCATTTTATTTATTAACTTTTAAATGTATTTATTTCTGTATTATTTGCTTTATTTCTCAAAATGTATATGTTTCTGTATCTTTTTTCATACACGTCTTTATATATTTATTTCGTCATTATTCAAGTGAGGGGGCTGCCATTTCTTTCTGTCATGTAGTTGAAGATGATCCTGCAAAAAAGACAGAGAAAGAGAGAAAAAGACAGGGAAAAAATCCTGTATTTTCCTCATTTTTTAATGAATATTTCCTAAAAAGCCTGTCATGAATAATACAATTTATTGATTTTTTTTT
>JAJHUR010102558.1:0-12024 GCA_027495735.1 Lutjanus campechanus | reverse complement strand
CCAGACACAGATAACAGCAGACAGCGGTTAGCCGACTTTAGCAACAAGTTCACAAGCTGACCGCTTTCTGTCCATCAGCTAACTCTCTAAGTTAAATTACTTTAGCACTGTACCATGTTGTCAAACTGGCCTTATAACATTTAATGACACTTTTATGACAAGTGAAAGTGGTACCACTTTACTTGCAGTCCAGGAAATTATTCATGAGACCATTACAAAAGCATTTGACTGTGTAATAAAACTTAATGACATCTTTATGACAAGTCCCAAAATGTTCCACTTTTCTTAAGGTCAAGGAAAATATTCATGACACACTTACAATGGTGTCATGGTCAATAATCAGTGTCAAAATCAACCACGTATGACAATTAAGTGTCATGTTGAAACCTAAAGCTGAAGAGTCTCTTCTTCTTTTCTGTCTGATAATGTCAAATTGTCATGACAAAGACATTGCTAGGTTGTGTTGTCTTGGTTAATGTCAGGTTGTCATAACAAAGACATCTCAATGTCAACTTTCCATTAAAGATCACATGACTGAATGGCACTTAATGACAATCATGTTCATGACAGGTGTCATGACATGATTAATGACAGTGATATAAGAATATGAAGTATTTGCTATTGATATGATTTGATAGAATAATAATATAACTTGGAGGGCTATTTTTGTAGTAATTACCTTGAACTTAGCCCAGTCTGTCTGAGTTTTTTTTTTCCTTATCACTCACCAATTTGCAATTTTATATCAAAATCCATGTTTCATGTTTTCTTCCTGTAAGCTGAAAACAACAAATTTCAACAAATAATATCATGATACCCACCCATGAAACTTTAAGGCTGTTTGACCTGGACTGTAAGATATTTAATATATTCTCATATAGAACAACAACAAAAAAGTTGTAAATTAATTTTCTGTGGATCAACTATTAGATAACTTTAGTAAGTAACCACAACTAAATGAAGTTTTAGTTTAATTTTTAATCTTCCCTTAGGATCGAAATTTGGTTTCGATCAAAAGCCAAGTTATTCTTTCGATTGTTAAAAGCAGCTAATGTATTATCATGTAAATATGTGATTTGCAGCTCTAAGAACAATTTATATTCGCCCAGGATGTCATGGATCCTTTTTTTTGACATTGATGCTTTTGATGCTAATATCGATACTCAAACCCAGACTTCCTATTGGTAGAATTGATCATTTAGGGATTGATCCACCCCACCACAAGCTTACCCACTCCCTCTCTTGTGTGCTTCTTTTATCTCTTTCACTTTCTGTCATTTTAAACAATTACACTCTGTCTTGTGGTCTGTAGCAGTATTGACAATATAAAAATGGACCCCCTGTTGGATGCTATTTATTGTGCCAAATTATTTCACATTATTTTCTTTGTGGCACTGATTGCTCCATCAACCATTCTGCAGTGAAATGAAAATATATATTTTTTAACTTAAAAGAAGAAGAACCACATTTAATGTATTCTTTATAATGCAGCAGTTCTTTGAGACACAGCACAATGCTGGCAACTCATTTCCTTCCCACACAGTAAGCATGTCAAGTACCTCAGCAGTTACTGTTGTGTGTAATCATTCCTATCACTTGTCTTTATATTAGCGGCATGCTGTAGATCCACCGTTTGGTGCCGTCATGACCTAATTTCTCCTCTGACCTAAAATCACACTATTAGTTACTCAGCATTAACACTTTGCCTCTACTACGCCTAACAATCCTATTTAAACCACATGGTTCCCATCTGACTCTGCAGTGTAATCATTACACTTACATCACATTCGTTCAAGTGTAATTTCACTAACAAAATATGTCTGCATTAGGCTAAATGTTTCCATGCTGCCCGTCTGTTTATCGGAGGTCATCTGAGCTTATGTGAATGAGCACCCACACACAACATTACTTTGTAATGGATCTAAATGAAATAAAGCCAGTGAGTCACATTAAAACCACAAGACCCATGTCTCCAGCTGAGACGTAAAAACAAGATGATTAAACAATCAATTCCCAACCGATCCTTCACTAAGCCCCTCCTCCAAACAGCAGCTGTCCAATCAAAGTTTAGCAACTGTAAGTAGGCACCCACGGTTCTCTACATGCTGAAGTGGTGTGCAAGGGACTCTGAGAGGAGTAATACTTGGTGCCTCATGAGTTTGGAGGGTGGTGGGGTTTTTTGTAGTTTTTGAAAACCCTAAAACACAAGAGCACACGTGGGGAATGGATTGAACTTTGCCTTTATCTGCTCAAATCTGCAAATATTGGCAAGTCCAGCTAGCTAGCTTACATTACTTCCTGCAGTAACTTTATCTCCAGCCCAACTTGTGTTAGATACCACTGCATTTGCCAAACTCATGGCTTACTTCCACCAGGGGTTAAATGGACTGGTGTAGAATCAAAGTGGGCCAACAAAGATGCATCTCTCTGGTTCGCTATCTTAGGTCTGAGCCGGGTTAGCTTAGCTCTTATCCCAGTTTGCTTCCTAGGGCTACTGTGGACTGGCTCGATGACCATCTCAAGGTCAGCTGCATTTAAACTAATTCCTGCACTTCCTTTTCCCACATTAATGCATGTATTTCTGATGTTTATCGTATACATATACATGTATTTCCTGTGATGTAGCTTTAGCCACAATCTTTTAGGATTAAACACTGTATCATATACACAGCCGTTAAGTAACTTCTTAGCTGGAGATTAACCATTAGCATTCTCTTGCTGTGCAGTGCTCACTACACTTATGAAATCCACTCGCGAGAGTGATCATTTTAGTGGACCACATCCACAGCTGCCACCTAGGAATAAGAGGCTGCTTTTTTTTCAAAACTTTCTGCCAATTTCAATATTAAATGTGGCACAGTTGTCACTGTAAACTGTACTGAGCCTAACAGCAACAGTAACTGAGGAGGGCGGGGCTTAATGACACATCAATTCCACCACTCTGAAAAAGGGTAAATATCTGTAGAAAATGCGTGTCACAAATAAGAGAATTCACAAGAAATTCAGCCTTGTCACTAGAGCTGCAACAATTATTCGATTCTAATCATTTATTAAATGACTGTTAAATTAATTGCCAACTATTTTGATAATCGATTAATTGTTTTGAGTCAATTTTTAAGAAAAAAAAAGTCAAAATTCTCTTCTCATCAAATGTGAATATTTTCTGTTTCTTTAGTCCTCTGACAGTAAACTGAATATGTTTGAGTTGAGGATAAAACAAAACATTTGATAACGTCACCTTGGGCTTTGAGAAACAGTGTGCAACATTTTCTGACATTTTATGGACCAAGCAACTAATCAATTAATCAAGTATATGATCGACAGATTAATCGATAATGAAAATAATTGTTAATTGCAGCCCTACTTGCCACTATCATAGTGTACATTAAAATTAAATACAATCATCTCTAACTGTAGGTGAGCTGCAGTATGTGGACTGAATTGAATTGAATTGAAGATGCGTCAGCACTTAACAGTTGACCCTCTTATTCATCTTATGGGCTCACAAGGACACAAAACAGGAAGGATTCATTATGAGTTTGACAACAGCCTGCTAGAGCCATCTATTCTGCAAGGCTTTGCACTGACAGATACTTTGAAGCAGTCATTTGCTGCCGTTGAGAGACTCCAGAGACCTGAAATGTCCAGAACGGACCAGCCCCCACTGGTTGTGTGAAAGTGGACGTCCCCTAGGACAAATCCTTTGATATCTATTAAGGGGCATTCCCGCACTGACCCCCATTGACAGGGCTTTGAGTCTTTTAGTGCCGGACTTCCGTGCATCACTTATCAATAGAGACAGCTGAAGAAAAGCTCAACAGTTTGGATGCCCAGACTAAAGCTCGAAGGACACGTCTAAAGAAAACTTAACTCAGCTTTGTGAGTTTGGCTCCAGGACAGATGAAATCGTCTGCTTTGCTATCCTCCATGGTATCTTATGCAACAGTTCCCACTTTAATAATGAGGGGTAGAGGGCTGCGTGTTGTCAGGTCAATACCTTTCCAGCAGGCATGTGTGCAGCTGGGGCTACTGGTTTGAGATTAAACTCTCCTCCTCTTTTTTTCCTCTTTCTCTCACAGACGCACACACTCTCTCACGTCCCTCCCTCAATCTTTGCTTCATTCATCCTGACTCTCCCTCCCACACATCTCCTCTATCTACCCCAGAGACCCCAAATTCAATTACTGCCGGGCAGCAGTGGGAGGCAGACTCAGCTGCACAGGTACAGCTGAAAGGAATTCTGATACGCAACATGTCGAGCATGCATGCATCATGGGAGGGAGCTCACTGCAGGCAGCGCTGACCAAAAACAGAGCGAAAAGCAGCAATTTCTGTTTTAATTACCAATGAAGCATGGCAGAAAATAACATGAGGGAAGAAGAGCGGCACACGTGGTGCAGCAGCAGCACACCTTCCTGACTGATAAGAACATTTCAGGAGACGAGAGCAGGAAAGGTGAAGCCGGTAAAATAAGGCACCACAGGATAAGGATAAATCCCATGATATCACTCTGCTAGTCTGGTCTGACATGTTAATTAGCCCTCTGAATCTCAATGAGAAATTCATAATTCATTGAAGAGGGGCAGTGCCGTGGTAAGCCGGTTCCCACGAGGGTTTCACCCTTTATTTGAGCCCAGGAGGACATCACAGAGAGAGTGGAGGCTAGCACTGCTGCCACACCCATCACGTACTGTGATGTCTTCCTACTCTGCTGCTGGTAAGTCAGTGGGATCCAAGCGCCACAGTTCAAGAGCTTAATGAAAGGATCAGAACGCTGTCATCAAAGGGTGACGTTCAATGGAATAATGTATGTGCACGGGCGGGAAAAGTCAGAGCATCCACCTTCATGCGTCTGTCACCTACAAAGAGATCACAGGTTGTGTTTGCATTCGCCTCATCCTTTCTTTGTGAATTGACACAGGCAAACGGTCACACAGGCAGATTGAGTCGACTTCCCTGCTGTCTGAACCAAACAAACACGAGGATCTTTCACAAAGAGACATCCGTCTTGGTTACCATAGGAACAAGACTTATTATAAAGGCATCGCTTTTCCCAAAGCACCTGTGCACAGTATAGAAAAGCAGTGCAGCATAATGTTGTCAGACATGACCTGACAGCATTAGTGACAGCTTTCATCAGGAGCTCTGTGCTGTTTCTGTCTGTTTTTCCAGGAAACAGCACAAATGATGCAGCGTAAATGGCTTTCTCTATGTGTACAACAAATCTTTATGGAAAATGGAGAGGTGACACATAAATGAAAGTATTTACCATTCAAACAATGGTCAACAGCTCACGTTCCTGCAAATGAGAAATCCCACAGGCTCTCCTCTAAAATCTCTCTCTTTTAGTTTCAGTATCTCTGACAGAAAATATGCAACAAATATTTCTGAGGGGGAATCACACTGTTTAGTTATGCACATTATGCATGATGGGTATCTAAATTCAGCATGCTGTTAAGAATACACTGACAATCAGGGAGAGCCTGGGCTGGTGACGGACAAACATTCATTCACATTATTCACTGTTACCAAAAAGCCGAGAGAAAGCCTGATTAGAGGCGCTCAGCATTTCCTTCATTGTACCCCTTCAAATTCATGAATCGGTCGATAGTCTTACAGGAGGAGAAAATACATGTACATACAAACAGGATGTGGTGGATTTATGACTACAAACGTAAATCCACAAAAACTGTAGAGGTCCAAGATTGTCGATGTTAAGGTTTGGCTTGTTTCCCAAGTTTAAGGTTTGAGGTAGAATTTATTGTCATTGTCGACATATATACAAATCACTAGGGTTGTTCAAATACCGATACTGGTATCAGTATTGGCCTCCCGTACTGCCTAAAATGCTGGTATCGATAAGTACGTGATTCTATGCACCCATCCAATACCATGTAATTTATTAACCCTGAAAAGGGAGACCCTAAATGAGTACAAAAAATGCTTTTAGGCTGAGTTCACAGGCCATCTCATTGTTTTTATTTCTTCACATCTGGAAAACAATATAGATCATTTTAGCCTACTTCATAAACCAGACAAAATAAGTGTATTTAGGTGGAATTAACAGGGTCTCTTTTTTCTCCTCTCATCAGTAAATGCTATAAATCTTGAAGTTGCAGAATTTCTTCCATTGTCTTCTATTTTTGGGAGGGGGAGGGACCTAAATAAAATCTCCTGTGACCCACCTGTGGGTCCCGATCCATTCTCTGAGAACAACTGCTTTAACTTACTGAGGTTGGTAGACAACAGGTATGTCCTGTGCAGCTTTATTGTGACAATAAAGATCAGCATCATACCAACTTACTATCTAACATCCTGTTTGTGTCCTAATTCACCTTCTTAACACAAATATGGGGATTTATTTTATATCTCTTTTATTATGAAATAATTTTGAAATTCGTAGTACTACTCGACAATCTTTTCAGGCACACCCAGTCTGGAATCACTCAGGTAAACGATTCAATATATTGAGCCGATAAAAATGCTGTTTATCTTTAAGACTCAAATGAAAGTGTGTGATTTCCAGCATCTTGTAGCATGTTAGTATTCTGAGCCATCAGCCACCAGATAATTCCCACTGTTGCTCCTCTCCTGTGTGTCTCATCCTCCACGACCCAATTACATTTCAGGATGTGAGGGAGGAAGATGGCTGTACGTGGGAAAACAACCAACACTCCCCCCGCCTCTTCCCCCCAGCACCCATCCCGATCCTGCTGTGGGATTTCAATTTCATGCCATGAGAGAAAGGCAACCAAGGGTTCAGAGTTCACGTGAGGAAAGTATGAGAGTATTTTCTGGCAGAGGGCAGTCTGACTGATGCAAGGTACTGAATGCTGTGGTCACATTACTGAACACTTTAAATATTTTCCAGCTTCAATGTATACCATTCACCAGTGGAAAATCTGAAAAAAAGGCTTTCATTTGGCTTTCTTTGTACTGCATGTGTGAGTCTTCAAGAACACAGCACACAAATCCTCCATTTATATTTTTATGGTGACATCAAGCATATGACCCCCTCCCCCAAAATCCTTGCCACCCCAAACATAATGCCATCTTTCAGGGAAACTGGGTCAAATCAGCAGTGAAACCAAGACAAGCTAATAATCCCTCAAAACTTATTGTCAGTCAGATTTTAAGTCAAGGGATTTGAATACAAAAAAGCGACTCCAACACGTACCCGCAGCACACAGCGAGGTAGACTGTGTCTCCTGAATATGTTAGTCATAATTGGTGTGCAGCACCGTATCCCCGTGCTAGCGCGCTACATTCACATTAATGCTGTGCATGGAGAACCCCCCCCCCTTCCTCCCTCCCTCCCTCCCTCCCCGGCACGGCAGATATCAGTAGAAGACAGAACTCTGCAGCACGGCAACCGGCTCAGACGCTCCTCATCCAGCTCTGTGTGTAGCCATGGCAACCCACACATAGACCGGCGCGATTCCATGTGGCCTTTCAGAGCTGAACTCGTGTAATGTTGAAATTCATAGCCACATATGTTCACAGAGAGGGAATCTCAGAGGGAGTATATTAGAGCTGCAACAATTAATCAATTAGCTGTCAATTATTAATTTAATTTTTTTTTAAAAAGGTTAAATGCTCTGATTTCAGTTCCCCAAATGTTTCCCAAACATTTCCTAATTTCTTTACTCAGGTAAAATAATATCTTTGGGTTGTGGACGAAGAAAGACATTTGTGGACATCATCTTGAGATTTGGGACACAATGATTGACATTTTTCACCATTTTATAGACCAAACAACTAATTGATTAGGGCTGCAGCTAATGATGATTTTTTAAATGATTAATCTAATGATTATTTTTTCAACTACTTAATTTCATAATAGTGACAACATCTTAATTTCCAATTTCCATCCTACTGTATGTAATACACCTTATTTGCCAGATGCCTCATAATAAAAATAATCCCAAATTCAAAAGTATTTCTGTGACGCATATTGATTTAATGACTGTGTCAACCCTTTCCCTGAACTAGAGAATTAGTAGTTCTACTTAAGTACTTGACTTAATCCCTAAAATGGTCATCACTTTATTTCATCACTGAAGTAATATGCAGTTAAGATAAAAGTTAAGCTAAAGGATAAATGTATTTCTACATCAGTGTGGGACAAGGAAAATAACTGAAACAACTTATGAATTACTCAACAGCAATGTCTCCTTCCACAAATCATGACCTGGTTGCTCAAAATAATCCACAGACAGTTGGATGAGCAGTTTCGTGTAGGAACTACTTTCTCTCTGCAATAAAACAACCAAAAGTATGTTAGAATCTACTGGAACTGTTTTCTTTCTAACAGAAAGAAAGCAGCTCCTACATGAAACTGCCCACAACATGGTCTGTGAATTATCTTGAGCAACTGAGTCATGATTTTGGAAAGAGACACTGGTTTAGAATTTTCCAAATGTATTTTTTTGTGACTTGAGCACCACGTGCTATGTAGTCACAGTATTTTAGAGAGAAGGTAGACTGGTCGATATCACACCAAAAGAAATCTATATATAATCTCTCTATATATATCTATGTACAAAATAAACAACACTCCAGGTCAGAGGACAAATATGCATTTTTGATTTGGGGGTTAACCGTCCCTTTAGGTGTTTGACACCTTATAATGATATGGATTAATTTCATCACTCAAGTAATATGCAGTTAAAGTAAAGGTAAATGTATTTTTAAATCAGTGTGGGGCAAGATAAGGTAGTAAGTGAATTGAATTATAGACTGTAGCAACATTTAAACCATTTTCACACTCATATGGCTGTTAAAGTACCACAAACAGAAAAATTTAAACCAGCCAAGGATGAATTGTAAGTGATTTACTACAGAAATACATTCCATGTGTTAATAATCCTAATTTGTGCTTGAGTGCTGACAAAAAGTGAACAGGACACTGCCACCTTGCTGCTGATGGAAACAGTTGAGTCCTATAATTGATTAATCAAGAAAATAATCCACAAATTAATTGTCAATGAAAATAATCGTTAGTTGCAGCCCTCGTATGTATCCTGCAGCTCAAAGGTCGCGGCTGTCGTGCCAACAAGGTGCTTTCTAAAAGCAGCACGAGGGGATGATAAACAGCAAATAATTCCTTCCATGGCAGGAGGCCACAGAGAATAGCAACAAGAATAACAACAGATTAAAGTGGGCTGACGCAATACTATTGGGACAGCAGTCTTCTTCAAGAACAGAAACAAGAAATGTTTCTATTTTAAGGCTCCCAAAAGTGAACAAATGCGATATGTTAGCAGACCAGACAGCAGTGACAAACATCAGATGTCTAGATGCTAGTAATTCCCAGCCTTCTAGCTGCATCAAGGCCGCTTTCTGATTGTCTCCCCAGTCAGGCTGCAAACACTTTCTCGGGGTGACATGGGAGATAAAATCAGAGAGGCGCTATTTATCTGTACACTGTCTCTAACAATCCTTTCATTCACAACTCTCTGTAAAGACAAGCTTACTCTAAAGAGGGGGAGGGGACGATTGCCATGGTCACCATCTTCTCGCATCTTTGCTCCTATAGTGGCTTTCAAAATTCATTCGCCACAACACAACAGAGGCACACTGTGTAAACCTAAAAATGACCATCTGTGTTAGAGGAATGCTCCAGTCACAGCACAATTAATCTAAATAGATCTCACTGTTACTCGAGCATGACTCATATTAGCGAATGGGGAGTGACAGTAATGGGTTCAGAAAACTCATTGACATGGTGTAAAAGGTAGCAGAGAGTTGGATTCGTTGCTTTGGGCTGTAAAGCTGCTGCCTCATTCTCCACAATGCTCTAACAGCCAATCAAATCCCATTTGTATTCATATTCAGCCAATGACAGCTCATCAAGAAATGTTGGTGCCAAATCATCCTCTGTGCCCAAATCATTCAACCACCAACTCTGTCAGCTCTCCCCCCGTAAAGCACCGTGAGGCTGGGGAAGCAGACCGTGTCCCCACCACAGCTCCGAGTTTAACTGGATTTAGCACACTGCTTCAAGACTAGACTGTTTTCCTCACTCGGAGCTCGACTTCCTTTTCTGTTGACATGTCGTATTTGAAAATACACAGCATGAAACATGAGATACTGAGAACCTTTGGTGGTCTGTAATAATATGTGGCTTGAATTTCAATTACGCCGACATGTCTCACCATGCAGAGGCAATACTGCAGAAGATGAAATTGAGAGTTTGTTTACACACTATGTGAGCAAAGCTATATGGATATATGTAATGCTGCCAGTTAGTCAAAAACACCAAGTTAAACAATGTACAAAAAAGCAAATACTTACTAACCTGCAGAGATTTACACTTTCTTACACTAATAAAGGTCTGGGCAATAAAACAATAATGATATGTAACAGCAATAGACACTTGATCAATAGCAATAAGAAAATTGATCACTGAAATGTTCACTCGTTTCACTTAAATCTATTAAATGCCACCATGAAAGCACATAACAAATAGACACAGAAACAGTGTGGAGTAAGAAAGTAAGTGCGGACGGTGAGGAAATTATTCATAAAAAAGGACAAAGGTCAGCTCGCCTGTAGAGGCAGATTTTTTTTTAAGTCTCTTGAGTCTACACCCCGTGTGCCTAGACAAATAAAGGGATTAAATTCACAGAAAGGTGTCTAAATTAATAAATAAAGTGGTTAAATAACAAAATCAACTAAAATGAAATATTTTTTCATGATACATTTTTCAGCTTTATAGCTCAGGCCTACAAAAACTGTTGCTAACATCCAGAGAAATCAGCGTAGAGGTTTAGTTATGTGTCTACTGCATGATAAATAGCAAAAGTGCACAATTATTGTTACCTTTGAGCAGAGCTAGGCTAGCGTTTCTCATGTACAAGTGGCTGCTACCTGTAGTTTCATATTTATCCTATAAACATGAGAGTGGTATTGATCCTACCACCTAACTCTCAGCAAAAAAAAGTGGTTTCTCAAAATGCCATTTCTTTAAAGCAGGATATTTCCATGGATCCCTGAAAGCAGTGCATTGATCTTACCTGTGTCTATCTTCATTATCAACTCAATTTATTATCTGGTCAATAAATTGTGCACAGCATAATTTCCTACAACCAGTTTGCAGTTACACAGACAGTTCAAAACCAAATATTCAACTTAAGTAAGATGCAAATAAGACACAGAAAAGCACTAAATTCTCACAAATGAGAAGCTGAAACTATAGAATTACAAATAATAATGGAGTGATTTGATCTGTCAACTTATTAATCGATCAATCAACTATAAATTCCAGCTCTGGTATCATCAGTATTAGCTCCGTTATGTCTACCATTATTTACTTACTATAACTGATACTTTTGATACATGTTTGACAGATTAAACATTTACTGCTGAAAAGAAAAAATGTCTGTGTCTCCAATCTTAACAATGTGAGTATGAAAACATAATTGGCACACAGATTCATGTAATTAGTTCATTGTATTGTATAGTAAAGATAATACCACAAATGTCAGATTTAATAAGTACACTGATCTGTACGCAGAGCATTAGCCAGTTCAATTAATTAACTTATTGGTATTCAGATCGGTGCTGAATTCATGCAGCTCCCATAACCCACTCTCCGTGTGCATCTGGTCATTTATCCACAGGTGGCAACAGAGCAGAAACATCCAGCTCCTCCTCCTCCACGCTGCTGGTCAGTCAGTCATTGAAGCTCGTTGAAGACAAGGGCTGAGAGAAACCCTTCATCATGTTTCTACTCATTAAGTCAGGACCTCATTGCCATTCAGCTGACAACAAGGCACACTGGAGCTGTTCTAATTGCTTCCCATCACAATGAATGTGTGACAGCATATGTGGGGAAATAGTGGCGAGTGGTGGGATGATGATAAGCCCTCTGGACTGGTGTGAGAGTCTTGCTCTAAGGCATGCAGGTCCCTGCACTTGTGACAGAGCCCCCTTTAGTCTGGGTGGTCCCTGCTGTCCTGGTTTCCTGGGTTGTGAACATGCTTCAGTTATGGGAATGGGGGTAAAAAAAAAAAAAAAAAA
>JAJHUR010102557.1:0-11984 GCA_027495735.1 Lutjanus campechanus | reverse complement strand
ATTGAATTCAACCAAATTTACAGCTTCTCACCAAAGTGCCACGTTTTTCACTTGATTTGAAATAAGATTTCAGAGCTCGAATGTTTTAAAAATCTGTGTAAGATGGATATTTTTGCAGTTTAACCATGAAATCGTCCCAGAAACAAGGCTGGACTTTGTTATCGCATCTGCTGTTGTGAAAGCAGCCTGAAGTCCCGGATCAGCAGGCAGGGCGGAGCGGCATCTGCAGCAGGATCACCTGCCGGTTCTCGGACGGGTGGCATTTGTTGATGTGTCTGGTGAGTCCCGGGGAGCTGTAAAAGATGGCGGGGCAGTATTTGCACGGGTACACCTGTGAGGAGTGCAGCAGGCGGATGTGCCGCTCCTGGCTGCCCCTGTTGGAAAAGTTCTCCCCGCAGACCGGGCACAGGTGGCAGGTGGAGGAGCTCAGGTTCAGCGGCGCCGCGCTCTGTTCGCAGGCCGGCGCATCCTCGTCCTCCGCCGGCTTTGGGGAGCCGTGCTGAGACACCAGGTGCTTCCGCAGGTACGCTTGGCGCTTAAACTTTTTCGCACAGTGATTACAATCATACAGCCCCTCCTCTGAGCCGGACTCGGACGGCCCGGGGCTGGGTGTGTCCCTGTCACTAGAATCCTTCGCTTCATCTGGTGCTGTCTTACCAGATGCGGACACCTTGTCGCTCTCCAAGTTTTGCACTCCGGTGGCTCCGCTCTGCGGCTTCGGTTTGTGCCACCGCCGGTGCGAGGCGAGGTTAGCCGGGCAGCTGAAGACCTTGTCACACTCTGGACACCTGTACTCGACACGGACTATCCTGGAGCACTTGTGCTGCGCCAGAGCGAACGGGTCTGCGTACGCCTCCCGACACAGCTGGCACACGAACTCGCCCAGTGGGTTGTTGTCGCCTCCTGACGGCTGCGGTTTGGGAGGCTTCTGATCCACCGGAGCCTCTTTGATCTTGAGCCCAAGAACCGGAGATGTGGTGACATCATCTTCAAAGTGCAGTTTTCGGATAGCTTTGGTTTTTTTGGACGGTGGTTTGCTTTTGCGCTCAGTGTCACTGGACGGCCGTTTGGTCCCGGGCGCGGCGGTGGGGAGGGTCGCGGTGGACGCAGCGCTGGCGTCAGTGCGGCTGCTGTTGCTGGAGGCGATTTTCAAATCCACCGGGGCGAAGAGATGGTCCAAAGCCGTGAGCGCTGCTGGTGTGGGGAAAGACTCTGCGGACACCGGAGATCCGAGATTGAAGCGTCTCTCGAAGTAGGAGCGGTCGTGGTCCTGGCTCACTGGGCGGGTGGGGCTGTAGAGCGCCTGGTTACGGCCCTGAAGGTCAAAACACAACAACAGTTAAGAAAAAACATGTGGAGAATTGCATTTAATAGAATATCTACATCTTTTTTAATGTTATTATAATGTAAATGGATCCTGTCCTCCGGTCCAGTAGGTGGCAGTATGCACCTAAAAGTTGGTATTGCAATCCGTCTACATGTAATTTGGACCCATAGAACGTTAAGAGCATGTAATAAATATACGACATGTCTGTGACGTGGTTCTTTGTGGGTTCAGTTCACAAAAAAATCACATTACAGTCGTCCTTTTAATACACGACATGTTATATCATATAGTTCAGTGGGCTCAATGAACCCCCTAGTGGCCACAGCCAGAAATGCATGTACTGATTTATATCTTTTATAAAAATTATGTTCATAAAGTCTTGACAACAGCCAGACATTTTGGTGATTTTGGTGCTGGTAAAATGTTTAATTCAACATTTGCAGCTTGGAAACTTGTCTGGACGAGTTGGGGAAACTTCTTCTGTTCTGAAATGAGCACACAGCTTTTTGACGATGGCGGCTGTAAAAGGGTCTAAGATCCACCTTCCACCTCCTCTCTGTCACTCTGTCCCTCAAACACACACACATGCTGGATGGAGACGTGCGCACAGTAACCAGCGCATCGAGTGCGCTCCGTCAGCTCAGCTGGTCGGTGCTCTGAGTGAAGGACATATTGTGGTGGTAATATGGCCAAACTTGTGCAATATCCAAATTTCAGAACCAGAACCAAATTG
The DNA here is from genome assembly GCA_027495735.1 of Lutjanus campechanus. Taxonomy (NCBI): domain Eukaryota; kingdom Metazoa; phylum Chordata; class Actinopteri; order Lutjaniformes; family Lutjanidae; genus Lutjanus; species Lutjanus campechanus. The sequence goes on along the minus strand of JAJHUR010102557.1, from coordinate 9,924 downwards.
CAATTCTCAGAAAAGGCAAAATATGTGAGAAAAGATCTTTATAATGAGGTACTGTAGAGCTGCAGAGATGAGCTGACACAAAAATCTGACCTCAATAAATATCACATCACAATTTAAATTTTATTTTTTCTTCTTTGAACTCAACACACAACAAACCGCTGCCATGAATCACTGCACATATCACAGAACATAACACCTGTGATACTCAGGTGTATCGATATTTTCTTACTCTCCTGCAACGTTCAGGTAAAGTTTCCAAATACAGACACAAGAACTGCTTGGCTAGTTTTATCTGTTACTTATGTGAGTTCACGTATGTAACATAACGTATATAATGTATTAAAATCATCAGCTGTGACTTTATAATAACCAGCTATATACTGTTTATAGACAGTTAATAAATTATGTATTAGAGTTTGTCACAATTTCAATATTAAATTACACATTAAGTGAAATGAGTTTTCAGTTTCAATAATCAAAATCAAAGCCAGAATCAACGATTCTACATCCACGTGTTTTTTTGTATCGAGCACGTGAAGGAAAAAACACATTTTATCTTACTGGCTGTTTTATCACACCTGATACCAAACAGTCAGTTTGTCAATGAGACTGAATGATTTATAAAAAATATCTAATTATTGTTTTGCAGGAATCTGCACCAGATGAAGATGTTTTTTTTTTCAGTCTCCAGTCTCAGGACGTCTCTGCTTCACCACATTCACTCAGTTAAGAGTTTGTTTGTTTGTTTTTTTTAACAAATATTGCACCTCCTGTGATGTGAAAATTGCAGAAAGCCATATTGCAATTTTGATAAAATTTCAATGAATTGTGCTGCCCCAGATTTCACAAGACCAGAATGTTTAAGTTTGATACAAAAACATTCCTGGAAACCTCTTCTGATACCATCTAATAAAAGAAAAAAAGACTTGGGCATACAAATGGATTTTTATATTAATTTCTCCCCAACCTGCACAGTGTTGGTTCAGGAAAAGTCAGTGCACAGCATCTGGTTTTGCTGCAGGACACTGAGGTCAGGTCTTGAATGAACACTTCGAGCTTCAGTACTGTTGATACGGTGGAATATCAGCTTTGTACCACTTTTAAACATGTGGACATGAAACAGTGTTGAAGTACTGACACAACCTGAGGAAAAAGACTTTTCAAAAAGATCTTTTTAAAGAGGAATGTCAGTTATCAGGGCATAAAACCAGTTATATGATGATCTTTTCCAATCGAGACTAGAAAAATCTTTACAAATGAAGAATAACTGTGGTTTAACTGTCAGACTTTTTGGGGACATGGAGATGGAGAATGATGAACATCCCGATTAAAGATTAAAAAGTGTCCATCTCGCTCCATGATCTGACAGAGTTTACTGATCAGTTGATAATCAATCATCAACAGATACTTAATATTGTTTGTTAACAGTAAAATAAGTTTAATTAATCATCAGTCTACCATTTATTAATGATGGGTATTATAAAGTGGTTGTGTTTTGACCTTCAGGGCCACCGTACCTGGTACACCGCCTCCGGGTTTCCAAACTGCACCGGCTTTGCATCCCGCTCCGGAGCCGTGGCCACCGCCCCGCAGGTGGGCGTCGGCGTCTGAGCGCGCACCGGGACGGAGGAGAGCGGAGCGGAGGAGGATGAGGAGGAGGAGGAAGGGGAAGAGGAGGTGGAGGAAGATGGCAGCAGCGCATCAGCCGCCGGCTGCTCCGCGTCTTCCTCCTCGGATCGGACCCGGTAAGACACCGGGTTGGTCTTCTTGTTCCTTTTCACCAAAAATCCTCTGGGCATGTTGGCGCTGGGCGGGGAGCGGAAGGCACTTTGGACCAAAGAAGAAGAAGAAGAAGAAGGAGAAGAAGAAATCCACGTTCAGCCGCGCGCGGACACAAACATCTGACGCGTCTTTTTGTCGCTGTGTCCTCGTGCCACTGATGCTCTGTTCTCCTCGCGAGCTGCTTTCACCACAGCATAGCTGCACTCTTTTTAAGGCGACATGATGACATTGTTCCCGTCCCCCCTTGTTGCCTCATCCCCGACCAATCAGAAGGAGCCGTGGGCCCCCGTGGATTTGGGGAGTGGGTGTGGGAGGATGGAGAGGCTGGTGGAGAGGAGGAGGAGGAGGAGGAGGAGGGAGGATTTGCAGATTGCAAAGCAGATGTACCTGAGGGTTTTATTGTATTTCACCCCCTCCCCTTTATACACACACACACACACACACACACACACACACACACACTCCTCCTCCTCCTCGTCTCGACCCGGGCACACGCCAGGAGCCTCCTGCTTTTACGGTCTGATGAGTTTGTATAGAAATCTACACGTGCCTCGGCTTTATGTGTCTCCTTTGGGTGGTGGGGGGCTCATTTTGTCCAAAAAGGAGACATCCGTCCACACAACAACGTCAAAATAACAACAAGGAAAAGTGGAAAATGTGGAATTCAAGCTGGAAAATTAAAGATCGAGGGAGGGAAGACAGAAGACCCAGCGTCAGAAATTAAATAAAAGTGGGAATGAGGTCGGGAAAACGCTGATTTGTCCAAAAACGGAGACATGCGTCCACATAACTGCAGTAAGAAAAAGACACTGCAAGGAAAAGTGGAAAATGTTGATTTCAAGCTGGAAAATTAAGATCCAGTGAGGGGAAACACAGAAGAACATCTTAGAAATTATAAATCAAAGTGAAAATGAGGTGCAGAACGCGTACATACTGCTCCGACTTTTCCAAAAACAGGAGACACCAGACCACATAACTGCATAAAGAAGAAAAAATACAACAGGGAAAAGTGGAAAATGTGGAACTCTGAGTTCTAAAACCTTTTTAGACATATTGGATCTACACAGCACTAAAAGGAGGAATATAAATTCAAAAACATGAACCCAACATCCTGAAAAAAGTATTATAAGGATTATAACTCAGGGTTGAAGCAGTTTTGCCGACTTCATTTTCACTTTTATTTAATTTCTGCTGTGTTTTCCGTCACTGGATCTTAGTTTTCCAGCTTGTAATTTCACATTTTCCACTTTTCCTTGTTGTTATTGTTGCTTCTTGACGCCCTTATGTGGACGGATGTCTCATTTTTGGACAAATCAGAGGCCCCCACCACCCAAAGAGACACATAAAGTCTAAAATATGAACCGAAGATCTTGAAGGCATTTACATGTGACATCCGTCCACATAACAACAGAAAGAGGAAAAAAAAAAGAAAATGGAAACTTGGATAAAAGCTGGGGAATTAAGGTTCAGTAGGGAAAACATTTACGAATTTAGCTGAATGCGAAATTCAAGCTGACAAATTAAGATCCAGTGAAAATAAGGTCAGAAAACGCACAGAACACCTCCAACTCCGAGTTAAAACACGTGTAACACTGTTGTTTTTCAGGAACATTCCAGACTCTGTGCTCATACTTTAGAATTTACGAAATTCAAAGACTTTCCAGACTTTCTACTAAAGATCCTGAAAACAAAAGTGAAAAACTTCACGCACCGAAAGATTAAGTTAAATTCGGCCATAACGACACAGCAAACAAACAAACAAACAAACGTGAAAGCACCGTGGCCCTGCAGCAGCATGTGCGCTGGCGTGACAGTTAACTCCGGACATATGAATCCGTCATTTTACGCATACATAATTAATAGCGAGAGGAGGGTTTCCTGCTTTGCATCACAATGGCGGCGCTTGTGCAAGCTGTAGACCCGCCGTGATTGAAAAGGAAATTGCACAGTTGAAAAAAAAGGGAGAAGAAGAAGTGGGGGCCCCTAAAAAAAAAAAAAAGAAGCAATCTGGCCCCCAGATACCGTCGGCGCGTGCTGTGCGTAATCAGTGCGCTTTTTCTGCGTCTCCAAATGGGGCAAACCGAGATTATCCGCGAGTTCAAAACACACCAAACCCCAATTCCTGCAGGTCAGACCTGACCCCGGTTAGTCTGCCCTCCACCGTGAGGCATGATGGGATGTCACTCAGATCGACGACGTGCAGAAATCAGCGTGTGGATGTTGGAGATGTTTGGAAAGCAGCAGGTTTCAGCTGATGAGCTCAGGATCAGATTGATTCGGTCACAGTTTTGACTGCTGGTGTGTCCAAACTTGGAGGTGAAATATAACAATTATGTTTCGAATGATGCTAAAAGTCTGTGTCCCGTTATAACTTTCCTTCATTTTTTTTAATGTTTTTAAAACTGGTTGTATCAGACCTGAAAGTATTTGTAAAAATAAGTGAAAAAACATTAATTATATGATTTTTTTAAAAGAATTTTATTGAATCAAGAGCCCCTTTTCTAGATTTACTGCAGCGACTCATCTTGATCTTTCTTGTTTTTCAAGATAAAACCACAGTTTGACTTGTTTAAGGACCAGAATGACTTTAAAAGACGACATAAACGTACATAAACCTACACAGGATTGAATAAAGTGCACATGAAACCATGTAAAGAAATGTTTTGTCTCAATATATCAGACTAAAATGATTATTTTCTTTCATTAATTCACGTTGGTGTTTTTAAAAATGGTTTCATCTGAACTTCAAGAAGTTTTGTCCATTTTTGTCCATTACTGAGTCCTGAAAGTCTCAAAAAATAAATCAAACTTAAACTTTTTTTAAATCAAGCATCCGTTTTTTTCTAGATTTACTTTGTTCTGTTTAATTTTTCTAGATATCAGTTTGGAATTAAACACCACACAGGATCATTTCTCTTGACTTGTTAAAAAAAAACAAGACTTTAGGGACAAAAATGACTTTAAAAGTTTGAGATTTTTGTTGCAGTGGAGGAGTTTTGTTTTACGTCTCATGTAGTTTGTAGTAACCGTGTCGGGCAGAAACCTTTGGTTACTTTTGAGGAAATTTTTTGACAAGTGTTTTTTAACTAACTGAATACTGTTTGGCCAAATCTAGCAGCTCTTTTTAATTCTTTCCAGTGGTTAATTATTTGTAAAACTGACATAAAGGGTGACAAACAGAATTGATTTATAAATGTTAAAATATGGAGATACAAGGTTTGCACCCGACGCTGATGTAATATAGTGATCAATATATGATAACTGCTTTCAAAATCCAAGAGATCAGATATTATGCAGCCTTAACAGGCAAAATACACAAAAGAAAACCATAATGTAACATAATGTGACTAAAAATAATCCCCACAAAGGAGATGACAAACTAATCATTCAATAAAATAATAATAAAAACACTATAAAGGATATTTTTTATTACCAAGGAGACTCCACAAAGCAACTCTATTAGAACATAAGAACATTAAAGCAAAGTAATTGAAGATAAACGATCAATAAATACAATAAAGTTACTATTAAATTTACTAAATATAATCTGAGTACCACAGAAACATTAGAAATATTGAAGGAGATAAAAAACCTCAAACCTCACTGGGAAATTTAAATGATATTCCTCTCTGCTGTATATTTTATACATCATTACATAATAACATTTTAAAGGTGACTCATCATTTATGGATCCTGTTGATATGTGACTGGATGTTTGGACACCAGCAGTCCACCAGTGTGTTTTCTGTTTGGACATGTGGACATATGTTGTTGTGTGTGCGGTTATTTTCCCGACAGGCTTCAGCTCGGCCTCATTAGCATACAGCTGTAGAGTGACACCCTCCTCCTCCTCCTCCTCCTTACCCTCCTTCTCCTCCTCCTCCTAAAAGCTTTCATCTCCAGCCGCTATACGGGCCGTGTGATTGGTCACGCTGCTGCAGAGTCACTGAGGGCAGAGTTCACGCTCACAGTTACAGTTGGCACATAATGGAGGAAATTAAAAACAGAAGATTCTCATTTTACTTGTATTAAATCATTTACTGAACAACATATTTAAGTTAGAGTGTCCACACTCACATAAATATCAAATTAGAGACATAAAAGGTGAATTAATTTGGTGTTTTAGTCAGAAAAATGTAAAAATGTCAGTACAAGCTCAGACTGTCATCAGGTAAAGAAGAGAGAAGTCTCTTAATTTTAATCAAACGGAGGAACAAATCAAAAAGATTATTGTCACATCAAGTGTTTCCAGCTGGTAGGCGATGCAGTTCTAATTTTAACTTCTGGCATTTGTTTGCAAAGATTACTGAACTCATGTTACTTATACTGAAATATTTTCAGCTGCAGCAGCTCTGCAGGATGCACGTGAGCTTGTAAACTGACAATAACAAGTGAGGAGGACTCCTCCACTTAAGATGATCAGCTGTTTGTAACTGTCAGCTGTCTGTCAGTTTTATCCTGAAAACAAAAGTCAGTCGCTCTGAAATAACACACGATTAGTTCAGTGACTGTCTGTCTGTCCGCTGCCAAACTCCATTAACATTTTGTTGAATTTAACAGTTACGACTCATAAACAGACACTTACTCATTCTGCAATAATTCAGCGTTAATCTAAACTGATTAAAATTATTATTGAAAAGTTAATTAAATTCAATAATAATTTGATCAGGTAAGTGATGAATAATACTTGAATTTCCTCCAAGAGTTTGAGAAGAAGACTTTCATCATACAACATTTAGTTCTGATGCAGTAACCTGATCAGATGAAGCATTCGACGATGGACTGATACAGAGTACAACAGCACTGACACTTCGCTCTGTTTTATAGCCGCTCTAACAACTGTTACATTAACGTCACATTAACAGGTGTTATCTATCCACAGATATGAGTTTAATTATGAATTGTTCGTCAGTGAAGGGAATGAAAGAAGTGGGGATACTTCAGCGCAAACCTCCAGGTGTGCTCGTATGACACCAGCCAACCATGACGAATGAGAGGAAAGCGAAAAGGAAGCAGACACAGGAAGGAAAACAACATGAGCTTTGAAGTGCTTTCAGACTTCAGCCTCAAAAATTTAAACGTGGACATTCAGTCCGTTAAAAAGAGCAGGATGACTGCAGTCTTGAGGCGGTTTTGTGGATCCATCTGGACAACTACAGCAGAGCTCTACTGTGGTAACGTGTTGATGTACACGAAGTAGCTAGCGAGCTAACGTTAGTGTGCAGGAAAATGTTTGATCTAGCTGCAGAACTCTTTGTGTTGGTGGAGCCAAATAAATCATTAAATAAACAAAAAATCATAAGCTGTTGTCAGTTGCTACTGTTCAGTAGCTGTGCATGTACAACAGAATCACAGCCGTGCTGACATTCAGTACAACAGCACTCCTTCTCATGTGATATTACTTTTTTATGACCTAATAACACTGTTGAACTCACAATGGCCAGTTTATGAAAAACTATCAGATCAATGCAGCAGAACCAGAAATATTGTTCTTTTTGTTCCACACATTCTTCCCCCTCTGACACCTGCCGTTCTTTCTGAAATGTGTGTATGCTAAGCTAGCAGTGGCTAATGTATCCTGTAGCCTGTAGCAGGGATGAGAAGCAGCTGCAGCGGTCTGATAAAGTTACTTCTTTCTAACTCAACATGAACAGATTCTTTTAAACTGACACTGACTCAAGTGACATCACTTGAGGACATTTGTCAGACTTCACACACACACACACTCCCTCTGGAGACATTAAAGGTTTGAAACAAGTTTTTTCATACTCTCCAACACCTGGAAACACACTCTGATGTGTAAAATCAGTGGAGTTCCCCTTTAAAGGTGCGCTGCAAAGTTTTTCACCACTAGTTGTGCGATGGAGGAATGTTTTCAAGAGTTGATCCCGTCTTTATTTGTATTATGCACACACAGGTACAGTATGTGGACAAAGGGAAACACATTCCTGTTGTCGGTTTTATAGTGTTCAACTAATCAACAGTTGGTGGCGGGAACTTTAGAAATGTGCAATTAAAGGCAAAGAAAACGAAGTAAACATGGATGTAAACGATGCAGGACTGAAAACGTTCCAAAAACTGTCTGGAAATGTTTTTATGAGGAGTAAAATATTCATCACAGAGCACCTTTAAATGACAATATGACTTTAAAAGTGTGTGTGTGTGTGTGTGTTTCAGTTGAACATTTTATTCTTTTGTTTAAACACATTTCACAGTGTTATCTTAACTTTGTGATGTCACTTGTGATGTCACAGCTGTCCTGGGACGGCGAACATGGGCAGCAGGTTCCGGTTGTAGGTCAGATATTTCACAGCGCTGCTCCTCAGAGCCGCTCGACTCTCAGCGACTTTCAGTCTGTCCTGAGGGAGGACGTCTGAGTCACTGTCGTCCTCCATCACCTGCAGGGACACACAGGGGGAGTGTTGTGTTACTTATTACTTCATATTTTTCTAATTTTATTCAAACATGTAGCATTTTTGTTCACATAAATATAAAAGTTAAATAAAGTTAGGAAGAAAGACAGAAAGCTCAGACTCAGATTAAACTCTAATTTGTTGATTTTTGGGTTAAAAATAAAAGCACGAACCATATTTGAGGCGATCTGCTGAAGCTCCTGCTCAAAGTCGGAGAATCTGTCGTGATAAACGGCCAAACACCAGCTCTGTCTGAAGAAACTGCACGAGAAACACATGTTCACACATAAAATCTTCATTCCCACTTCATGTCTCCTCATGTGATTCTCCTCCGTCTGTAGAAGAAGCTGCTTCACAGTGACAGCGATTCAGTTTTTACCCTGTTGAGTTTCAGTCTTGTGTTGTGAAACACACTTCAGAGCAGCAGCAGAGGCCTGAAGAGGTTAAAGCAGCTATAATGTATATTTTTATAACATTATTGTATAAAATGACATTGTGAAAGGGGTCACTTGTAGCTGTTGTAGCGTACAGAGACTGTGCAGCTCCTCTCAGCTTTAAGGAGCTTTAAGAGCAGCAGGCGGCTCTTCAGCAAAATAAAAGACTGTACAGGTCCTGCTCAGCAGCAAACAGCACACAGACGCTGTCAGAGACCAGCTGGTGAACAGAGACGAGAGTTTAGTAGTTTAAGAAACAGATAATTCTCTCAACAGCTGATGGAGACCAAAAACAGAGCTACAAGTGTGAATATTAGACTTAAATGACACTATATGTCTGCTACATGAGCAGTGGTGGACAGTAACTAAGTACATTTACTCAACTACTACTTTGAGAAATTTGAACTCATATCAGTAAAACAATACACACATATTAACTCTTTCCCTGCCACTGACGAGATATCTCATCAACTGCTGTTTCCACTGCGAGGTGGTATTGTCACTGTAAGAAGAAGGGAACCGCTGGAAGGAGCAGCAGCAGAAGAAGAAGATGATGGTGGAAAACATCGGTGCTCAGCTGCAGATCCGCGGGTCAGAGAGCACCATGACTCGGCCACAGAGCCGGGCTGCTCGAGCTGCAGCCTCTGAGACTCACACCGCAGCCGGAGCAGAGAGCGCTGCAGGGGGTCGGGGGGACGAGGACACACACACACCTAATGTTAACCACACAGGTGACAGTGATGTCACACACATAAGTGTCGTAAGTATTAAACAAAAATAAAAACATGAAGTCAATATTCTGCTTAAAAACGTCTTTTACAAAAATAATGTTTTGTCAGTTTTTTGTCTGCAAAGTGGATTTTTTTGATGCAACTGATCAACATTCAAGTGCTTATTAAAAAAAAGAATTAATGAAGCTCAAACAAAACTTTTTTGCGTGTCTGAAACCAGAAGATCTGCTCTTTCTTTTGATATATTCCATGTCCACATATTCATAGAACTGAATATTCTGTGGGTGTTGAAAAATGCTGGTGCTGGCTGGCGACTTTATTAAAAAACGCTGGCGAGGAAAGAGTTGAATTTCCTCCACTGTCTTTTATTTATCTGGTGAACCAAATGAAATCTCCTGTGACCCACCTGAGGGTCACGACCCAGTGTTTGGGAAAGACTGCTTTAAATAGCAGCTCAGTATCAGCTTGAAGGAACCAAACACACACACACACACACACACACACCAGCAGCTCCACTAACTGTGTTGACTGAATAACCTCCAGCCGCCACACGGCCAATCAATT
>JAJHUR010102556.1:0-14500 GCA_027495735.1 Lutjanus campechanus | reverse complement strand
CAGCTGTTAAATGACACGTCATCAACACGTCAGATGACGCTTCTGAGGAAGACTGCAGCTGCAAGTCGAAACCGTCAAGCAACAAGGTAACATCTTTTCAAGCTACTATTTGTCTGACTACAAGAAAAGTTTTTAACTAATTCGAGAAGACAAAATGAACATTTTCAACCTGAGCACTGTGTGGTTGCTAACAAGTTTCACAAACTCACTTCTTGTCCCAGACTGACCTGAAGTTATTATCTCAGACAAACCAGACCAGATTAAATTAAACCTGCTAAAACTTTTGAGTCGACCTGAATTCTTCTCCTGAGTCACAGGAATGATGGAAAGACAACAGAGCAACACACAATATGATACAACTATACAAAACAATTCATTTCCTCCCAAAGTTGTTTCAGAATAAACTACACTGGCAGCACATTCAGGTTCACTCAGCTGCAGCCAGAAAGGCTGTTTTTAAGCATTTATTAATCATTAAAAATAATAATAGGAAATAATGTTGTAATAATGTACCAATAATAATAATGTTTTATCATTTATTTAAACAATATTGTTGGACAGAAGTCACATTATAAAACATTTTTAATCCTAAACAGGGTTTGAAATGACTTCACCATGGGCATTTGACACCATACCCCCCCTTATTATTATTCTTGGATCCAAACTTTAAATAACAGATGTAATTTATAACTTAAGGCTCCGATCAAACGTGATCCTGATCTGAGTTTTAAGTCTTGAGTCAAACAGTGAATTAAAAAGAGAGTTTGTGTTTGTGGTGTTTTTGTGTTGAAGCATTTTCCTTATTAAAGAACAGTAGTTATAATAAATCTTCATCCTAACAGAGTTTGACTGTCAGAGGAGACGGTGACTCACCTCCGTCAGTGGTGAAGCAGAGCAGCAACATCGACACTGAAGAGAAACGAGACTCAGGTTAGTTTGAGACTCAACAACCAGATCAGACAGAGAACTGAGACACTTTGAGCTCAACTGAACCTGGAGTGATTAAAGTATCTTCTAACATTCAATCAGATTGAATGACGAAAAAAAACACAAATATGTTGTTGGTTCTGTGTTGTCTGCTGCCTGTTGCAGCTGCCACAGTGTCTATAAATGTTTTATTTATTATCATTTCAGTTGAATTGTCTGTATTTTATGTCTGAGTCGGACTTTTATAGTTATTTCTTGTAAAGTGATGCAAAAACTGCAGACAGTATCAGTAAATTAACATTCAGACAGCAGATTGTACTTACAGAGCAGCAGAGATGTGTCTCCCATCGTACCTCTGAGTGATGTGAGCTCACGCTTGTTCAGTCAGTCCACCTAACCTCACTTCCTTCTTCTTTGTTGGTGACTGTAGTGCCCATGTTTTTTTTTTTTATGTCCTGCAGTTATAAAGAAATATGTCGTCTGTATTTGTGTCTTTACAGAGGAAATAAGAGTCTGTACACTGTAACATGAACTTTAACAAATTCATAAACAAAGTTCATAAATTAACCTTCAGTCTGAGATCTTTGACTTGAACAGATGTGATCATGATAAAGATATTTCTATGATATATTTCAGTGTATCAGAGGTTCTGACTGTGTATCTGAGGTCAATAAGATGCAGATTCATTAGAAACAAAGATGTCATGTTCACAGTGGAGAATCTCTCCACAGATCAGAGTGATGAAGACTTTCTGTCTTTAAAATGGACAAAAACTGTAAAAGTTTAATAAAAACCTTCCTGTTTGTTTGTTGCAGTGACACAGATGTCCTGCAGGGGTCAGTAAAGAGTTTCCACTGTAACTAAACAGTGGATCATATCTGACCTTTAATCATCAATATGAGACCTGTTTTACTTTGACCATCTGTGATTTTACTGTGAAATAAGAAACATCCAGAGTTCCTGTTTAGTTCTGAGAGTTTTAAACAAAGTACAACAACACTCAGTGATGAGGGAGGAGAAAATGTTTCTGCTCAGACGTCTCTCTACTGAACAACAGCCTCCAGCTCCACCTGGAGGATCCTGAGGTATCAACACACTGCATTAGTTTTATAATGTCTCCATGTTGTGGGTCTACTGAGGGTTTACTGAGGGTCTACTGAGGGTCTACTGAGGGTCTACTGAGGGTCTACTGAGAGTCTCCATCCAGCTGGACGTGTCTGGAAAACCTCCAAAGGGAGGCGTCCAGGCTCTTTTTGATGTGAAGGAGCAGCAGTTCTACTCTGAGCTCTTCACTTTATCTGTAAAACTGAACCCAGACATCCTACAGAGGAGAGAAAAAAACATGGAACACAGCAATGAAAGTGTTTGGCTGAAAAAAAGAAAACAGTCTCATTTCATGATTGTAATTCTGGAAAAACACACCTTGGTGACATGTGAGAATTTTAAATATTTTAAATGTTTGTTCTATGTCTCAGGCTTTACAGGCTGATCCCACCTCCTATAAATGAATTAATTAAAGTGATATTCCACTGTTGAATGATAATCCACTCAATATCTCATCACCCCTGTGCTGATGTGATGATGGTGAAGATCTTCAGTTCACAAAATAATCCTGGAGTTTTAGGAGAAAACAGGGTTGCAACCAAATCTGGTATAATGACAGTGAATGGTGACCACGGATAAAATGTTGAAAAAAAAAGAAAAGAACACAACATGTCTCCATCCTGCTCATGTGGTGTAATCCAGAGACCTCAGGTAGATGACCTGAGGGCAAGGCAGGAGCAGACGCGGAGCAGGAGACGTCAGGCTACGGCCCGAGGATAGAGCAGAGGCAGAGGCGGAGACCTGAAGTGGATGACCAGAGGGAAGGGTAGAGGCGGAGCCAGAGACCTCAGGTGGATGACCAGGGGGCAGAGCAGAGGTCCACCTACGGACCTCAGGTGGGCAGCAGAGCAGAACAGGGTGATAACCAAGATATTGTTGAGGATGGCCAAGCTGGCAGAACCCAGGCCAAAGGCGAGGACGGGACCCCTCCGGAGGAGGAGCAGGAGGCCAAAGGTGAGGACAGGATGCCTCCAGCTGCTTTCGACAAATATGGGACCCCTCCATCAGCTGGCGAAGACGAAGGCGGGACTGCCCAGGTGGCCAGCAGCACTGTCGAAGACAGATCCCTGAAGAAGGCCAGCACTGAGATGATGGAGCATCCAAGAGGAGACACAGTGACACCTGGGAGACTGGAGGCTGCTGCAGCTCATGATAGGCAGGAGGTGACTGTGGCTCAGCTGGAGCAGGAAGCGGCTGTGGCCCTGCCAACGCAGGAACTGGAGATGACTGTGGTGGTGACCCAGCTGGAGCAGGAGGTAGCTCTGGGAGCCCCACGGGGACCGGGAATGGCTGCAGCCCAGCAGGAACAGGAGGTGGTGGCTGCACCCCCATCAGGACAGGAAGAGACTGCGATAGCCCCAGCCACAGCAGGAACTGGAGGCAGCTGCGGCAGTGAAGACGGCCCAGCCGGAACAAGAAGAGACTGCTGTGGTGGCAGCAGAGCTGGAGCAGGAACTGCATGCAGCAGCGGCAACACTGGCCCCACTGGGACAGGAAATGGCTGTGGCAGAGGACCCCCCCAGGACAGGAACAGGCAGCAGTGCCATATGGACTGCAGGTGGTTACGACAGTCCCACCCAGACTGAAGGTGGCGACAGTGGTCCCACCAGGACAGAAAATGGAGCTGGCAAGCTAGTAGGCCGAAACCTAGCCTTATACCTGGTGGGGGGAGGGGGGGTAGCAAGCTGAGCTGTACAGCTGCTGAACCCAGACAGTTAGCACGGATAGCGTCTGCTTGCGGTAGGCCACCAAATTCGCATGCTGCTCGATGTCACAGCTCTATTCTCCTGGTTCCCCTCTGCCCTCAGTATTTTTCCACTCTCCCTGCCTCTGCTTCACTCCACCTCTCAGCCACGCCCCCTCATCAGCTCAACTCCACTCACCTGTTTGCACAGCTGCAGCTCGTCTCATCAGCCTGGCATATAAGCTCCTCCAGCACTCTCACTCCTTGCCAGATTGTTCTACTATGTGAGACTCTCCAGCGTTCATTCATTGCCTGATCTCCTGGTGCCGACCCTGCCTGTCCCCGACCTGCTCTTCTCGTCTGCCTCCCGGTGTACCGACCTGCCCTCTGTCTCTGACCACGTGTTCAGCCTCAGCGTCTCCAGCGTCTGCCTACTCTTCTGGTTTCGACTCCCTCGCCTGGCCTCGACTCCTCTGCAGCTCGCTCCTCACCGGTACCTCTGCCTCGTCTGCCTGCTCTCTTGGTTTCGACTCCCTCGCCTGGCCTCGACTCCTCTGCAGCTCACTCCTCACTGGTACCTCTGCCTCGTCTGCCTGCTCTCCCGGTTTCGACTCTTCCGCCTGGCCACGACTCTTCCGCGGCTCGCTGCTCGTCGATTCCTCAGCACCTTCGGCTGGTTTGTCTGGCTCTGGACACCAAGCGTCGACGGCCTCATTCACAGTAAACCCTTTCCCGTTTATCCCGGCTGCTGAAGGACAAAACTTTACGGGTCCGAGGGTGCACGTCCCCCTCCTCGGTCCCGTGGTCAGGTTGAACTCTTCCCCTTTCTCAAGCCAGAAAGTCAGAGACTCTGTGTGGGCTGACAGCCTGAAGTCTGAACTGAATGCTAAGCTAATTCACCTGCTGAAGCTTCTGTTTTGCTGTTGTGTAAATAAAAGTCATTACCAATTGTTCCTGGGCTCTGGAGTGCTGCATCTGGGTCCCATATACACCCGTTACAGTACAATCTGGCCAAGCATGGACCCAGCACACTTCCTCTCCTCAAGCCCGTTTGGAGAGGGTTGAGGGAATGCTCCAGCACCACGAGGCTCAGCTAGCCTCCAACGCAGCAGAGGCTCGGCAGACAGCGCCAGCATTGGAGCAAGCGCTAACATCCCTAGCTAACCAGGTACAACAGCTAGCGGCTTCCCTGTCTCAACCTGCAGCTCCCGCTCCAGCCCCTCCCCCTCCGGCTCCAGCTCTTCCGCTGGGCTCCGCTCCTGAGCCTCGGGTGGGAACCCTGGAACGTTACTCGGGGGACCCCGAGGGCTGCAACCCCTTCCTGACAAACTGCTCCATTCTGTTTGCGCTGCAGCCCCACACCTTCGCCTCGGAGGCAGCGAAGGTAGCTTTCACCGTTAATCATCTGACTGGCAGAGCCCACCTTTGGGGAACGGCAGAGTGGGAGAGAGGCACGCCAGCCTGCTCCTCCTTCCAGGCGTTTGCGACAGAACTACGTAAGGTTTTCGGACCTGTTCCATTGGGACCCGACGCCACCGGGGGACTCATGGGTCTGAGACGGGGGCTCAGGCCATGGCTGATTACGCTATTGACTTTCGCACCCAGGCCCATCTCAGTGACTGGAACCCTGCTGCCCAGTGTGACGCCTTCCTCCATGGACTTGCACCATATGTCAAGGATGAGTTGGTTTCGTTTGACCTCCCATCCTCCCTCGACGGCCTCATCGAACTGACTTCCAGGCTGGACAGGCGCATCCAGGTGAGGAGGAGGGAGGTACGCCAGGTAGGAGCGGATCGCCAGTCATCTGCCCATCTGCGGGGGGCCCCAGCCCCCTCCAGCCAACCCTCAGAGACTCTTGCCGGGGGGGCTGAACCCATGCAGGTGGGACGCACCAGCCTTACGCCAGAGGAGCGTGAGCGGCGATGTCGAGGGAACCTCTGCCTCTACTGCGGCCAGGCTGGACACTTCATCTCCCGTTGCCCAGCAAAAGGGAGGGCTCAGCAGTAAACAGGGGTGTCCTGCTGAGCTGTACCCAAGACTCTGCCCCTAACAGACACAACCCCTGTTCCATGTTCGGCTGCCTCACACCCTTGCTACCTTCATTGACTCTGGAGCTGACGTCAATCTAATTGACAAAGAGCTCGCCCTCCAGCTGGGAATCGACCAGGTTCCCCCTGCCTCACCCGGTTCCGGCCAGCGCCTTGGACGGTCATCTCGTGGGGACGGTCACCCATCAGACCATGCCCATCCGCATGCTCCTGTCTGGCAACCACCATGAGACTATACAGTTTCACAGCCTGAAATCTCCACGTCTCCCGCTGATCCTTGGCTACCCCTGGCTCCATCGTCACAACCCCCACACTGACTGGTCTACAGGGTCCATCCTGGGGTGGAGTTTCTCATGCCATCAGGTCTGCCTTAAGCAAGCCGCAACACCTCAAACAGTTGCCTGCTCCAGTCCTGCTCCAGATCTGTCCGGGGTGCCCTCTGAGTACCACGACCTCAGGGAGGTGTTCAGCAAAGCCAAGGCGACCTCCCTGCCCCCACATCAACCATAAGACTGTGCCATTAACCTCCTGCCTGGCACCTCACCCCCCAAGGGTCATCTCTATTCTCTGTTGGCACCTGAAAGGGAGGCCATGGAACTGTACATTAATGACGCCTTGGCTGCCCGTATTATCCGTCCCTCCTCGTCACCCGCCAGGGCCGGATTCTTCTTCGTTGAGAAGAAAGACAAGTCCCTGAGGCCCTGCATCGATTACAGGGGCCTCAACGACATCACCATCAAGAACCGCTACCCCCTGCCCCTCATCGCCTCCACCTTCGAGTTGCTTCAGGGGACCATGATCTTCTCCAAGCTAGATCTCTTTAACACCTATCATCTGGTCCGGATCCGGGAGGAGGACAAGTGGAAGACGGCTTTCAACAGGCCCACAGGACATTATGAGTACCTGGTAATGCCTTTCGGCCTCACCAACGCCCCGGCCGTGTTCCAGGCCCTCATTAATGACATTCTGAGAGACATGCTCAACAAGTTTGTGTTTGTTTATATGGACAACATCCTAATCTTCTCCCGATCCCAAGAGGAGCATGTGCGTCAAGTCCAGGCCATGCTCCAACGTCTGCTGCAGAATTCTCTGTTCGTGAGGGCTGAAAAATGTGAGTTCCACGCCACCACCATCTCATTCCTGGGGTACATCATTGGCCAAGGCGGCATGGAGATGGACCCCACCAAGGTCTCTGCCGTCACCTCCTGGTCAGTCCTTGAATCCTGAAAACAGCTGCAGCGGTTTCTGAGTTTCTCCAACTTCTACCGGAGGTTCATCCGGGGGTACAGTACTGTGGCCGCACAGAGTCCCCTTCCGCTGGTCCCAGGCAGCGGAGGAGATGTTCCAGAACCTCAAGGCTCGGTTCACGTCTGCCCCCATCCTCCTGGTTCCTGACCCCGAGAGACAGTCTGTGGTGGAGGTGGATGTCTCTGATGTGGGTGTGGGAGCCGTCCTCTCTCAGTGGTCTGCTGAGGACCAAAAGCTGCGCCCCTGCACCTTTTCTCCCGGCGACTGTCCCCAGCTGAAAGAAATTATGACATTGGGAACCGAGAACTATTGGCGGTGAAGCTGGCACTGGAGGAGTGGCACCACTGGCTGAAGGGAACTAAGCTGCTCTTCTTGGTCTGGACCGACCATAAAAACCTAGGGTACATCCATTCGGCCAAGAGACTTAACTCCCGGCAAGCCCGGTGGTCTGGTTCTTCACCAGATTCAACTTTTCCCTGTCATATCAGCCGGGCTCCCGCAACATCAAGCCTGACGCCAGACGTCTTGCCAGTTCATGGGGAAGGAGACCACTGCCCCTGTTGGGCCGCACAACGTTTTATAACAAAGGCCTTCACTTTTCTTCACAAACTTTTGGGGCCTGCATGTAATCATCAAAGCCTGAGACCACATGTTTGGCACCCAAAAGGACAAAGGACTCGTCTGGCCCCTTTGTCCTGGATGAATCCACTGACCAAAACCCCAAGCAGTACCCCAGCTCACCAGCAGGGGCTCACCTCGATCCACAGCTCCCATTGGGTGAAATCCGCCACGGCCAGTCGCACACCGATGACGTCATGCCGGGGTATATAACCACGGAGCTACCTGGAGAGGCGCTTCTGGCTGTGACTCTCATTGCTAATAAAAGTAAGACAACTGTTTTCTAAAGCTGCGCAACCCGTCCCACGTGACGATCGCCTACGGATTTCCCTCGCTGGTCGAGCTGATCTCCTCTCCTCTCCCTCACTCTGTGCGCCGAGAACCACTGAGTCGCCCGGCCTGAGACTCGGATTGACCCTCTCACCCGGATGCCCGCGGATGCGAAGCGGCAGATAACCAGGACTGCCACTTGAAGAAGAAGGATAAAGGACACCTTCTTTACCGAGCGATTCCCTGCTATGAGCCGGAATTAGCTCGCCTCGCCGGAGACTCGCCCCCTCGCCGAGGACCGTTAGCCGCTGTGAGCCGCTATCTAACGTTACCTCTGTCGCAACAAAGGACGCACGAGGAACGACCAACACCACACTCCACCGTCTAACCAGTAAGAGACTTAGCTTGGGCGGATAATAGTCAGTGTGTGTTTTCTTTTGAGGTTTTAAGGGCTCATTGATACGAACCGCCGCGTCCAATTTTTAACTGCATCAATATTGTAAGAATATTGTTTGTGTTGCTGCTGCTCGCTATCTTTCTGCTCTCTTGTGTTTGCTTTCAACCTTGATCCGACCCCATCGGATCACTATTGTAGTGCTCTGTATGCGAGATTGATCAGTGTTTCAGCAGTGTCTGTTAAATAACCAGATCCGCACATCAGCTGAGCCGAGCGCGTCTCGGTGTAACACAGACGGCCACTGATCAATGCCGCATGCGTGACCACATTTCTGGGTGCATCTCTATCTCTTCACTAACCTACACCTGGAGTCGGGCAATTCGAATCTCCCTCCCTGCTGACTCCTTTCTTTTGTTGTGAGTCACGTGTTTTTCTGGGCGAGCCGCCATTACGAGGTGGTCAGTGACCCTCGCGTGACGTAGCCTGTAGCATCACAGTCGCCATCTTGTTACGCTCAGACCCCCCCCTCCCCGCTCGGGTTCACACACACACCAACTCTCTCTCTTCCTCCCTCCCTCTCTCTCTCTCTCTCTCTCTCGCACACGCCCACTTTCTTCCACACCTCCTCACACACACACACACACACACACACACACACCTTGATGCTTGCTTGCTGATTGTTTTTCTAATGTTTTATAATTGGTAGGGTTTATAGAGCAAGGTTGTGGTTGATTGTGAATTAATTGCATCAGTGTGAATAAACCCTGTCATACTGTAAAGAGAAGTTGCCCTGGTTTTGTTCTGTATTGTGATGAATCTGGTCGACAAAGTCAGTGCCTGAGCTCCCTTCCTTCCTGTTCATTTTATAGTTGCTGATATCTTCTTAGAATTAGCTTCCTAAGTGAAACTTCCCTTGAGACTGAACACTTGATCACTGGTCCGGGTTTTCCCGGTGGTGCCCCGAATTATTAATTTTATTAGCTATTAATAATTTTATTATTTTAATAATTAATTCCAATCATTATTAATTATCGCCAGTGATCATATGTAGCTCCTCTTCTTCCCAACACCCCCAACCTGGACACCATCCTCCCTGCTCCCCGTCTGGTGGCTTCCTTCTACTGGGAGGTGGAGGAGCGGGTTAAAGCCGCCTTGGAGAGCTCCTGTCCTCTCAACCGCCTGTTTGTCCCTCAGGGGTTACGGTCCGAAGTCCTGCAATGGGCCCACAGCTCCCAGCTCACGTGCCACCCAGGCATTCGGCGCACTAAGGAGGTTCTGCATTGACGGTTCTGGTGGGCCACCTTGGAGGAGGACACTAAGAACTTCGTCAACGCCTGCCCGGTCTGCAGTCAGCACAAGACCTCCCGCCGGCCCCCGGCCGGCTACCTGCAACCTCTGCCAGTGCCCCATCAGCCCTGGTCTCACATCTCCCTGGACTTTGTCACCGGTCTGCCACTGTCGGGTGGCAACACTACCATCCTGACGGTGGTGGACCGGTTTAGCAAGATGGCCCATTTCGTGCCCTTACCCAAGCTCCCTTCGGCCAAGGAGACTGCTGAACTAGTCCTGCAGCACGTTTTCCGGACCACGGCCTCCCCTCTGATGTGGTCTCGGATCGTGGCCCCCAGTTCACCTCAGTATTCTGGCGAGAGTTCTGCTGTCTCATCAGGGCCACCTCCAGCCTGTCCTCCGGGTATCATCAGGCTCAAGTTGCCCCGCACCATGCGGATCCACCCTACCTTCCACGTTTCCAAGATCAAGCCAATGAGTGAGAGTCCACTCATGCCTGCCCCTCAGCCACCACCTCCTCCCCGGATTATTGATGGGGGTCCTGCCTTCTCAGTTCGCCGCCTGCTGTGTTCCCGTTGCCATGGGAGGGGCCTCCAATACCTCGTCGACTGGGAGGGATATGGCCCTGAGGAGAGGTCATGGGTGCCAGCTCGCCACATCCTGGATGATCAACTCATCAGGGAGTTTCATCGCCACCACCCTGACCAGCCCTCCACTGCGAGAGGCACCAATGGGGAGGATCTGTCCTCCCCGTTGTCCGAGATGTCCAGCGATGAGAGAGAGGAGGAGGAGCTGTCTTCAGGGGAAGACTACTCACCCATGGAGGAGGAGGCGGAGATGGACGTCTCGGATGAGTTTTTACCATGCCGGAGGACTAGGGTTGGAAACTATCCTTTGGCTAACACTGGCACATTTACAGAAATGTATGATGAATGTGCACTGTGCTCTTTAAATAAATAAATAAATAAATGGCAGCAGTGGAGGCCGAGACGGCCTTGATTTTGGCTGATTTCGGCACCGAGGATTTAACTAAGATCATGCTGATTGCCATTAAAGCAGCTGTACCTGGCATTGTGAAGGCTGTACAGAAACAAGTGGACGTATCAACTGACAAGAGAAAGATTAACAGCAACATATTGGAATGTAAATACAAAGAGGATGAACTCAAGCAGTACAGTCGAAAGGAAAATGTCAGAATCAACGGTATCGAGGAGGAGCGGGACGGCGAAGAGAGTGAGGATGAGCTGATAAAGAAAGTGTGCAGACTTGCTGCAGTTGCCGTTTCGGAGGAAAAGGAGCAGAATATCTCAACAGCACATCGACTGGGTGGTTCGAAAAAGCTGGGCAAGATCCGCTCAGTGATTGTCAGATATGTGAGTTGAAGAAAAAAAGCTGAGCTGATGATGAATAGCGAAAGCTGAAGGGAAATGAAACATTCAAGAAAACATTCATCTGTGAGGATCTCACAAATCTGAGGTATAAACTGTTCAAATATGCCAAGGAGAGATGTGAATATACATTTAGCAGAGATGGCAGAGTCATTTGCAAGAGGGGTGGTAAATACATTGCCATCAACAACCCGGATGATCTGTCTAAATTAGAGACACCGGACTTCATTGAATTGTGTAAAAAACATGATGTTCTGGGCTTCATTGAGACAAAAACAGATAATATAGACATACCAGAATTAACTGAAAAATTCAATCATATGGGTTTCAAACTGTTTATTAAGAATAAACATAACTTCACTAACTGGCGATCAGGTGGAGTCATAATTGCAGTAAGTACATTCAGGATAAGTCTGCACAGAAAACAGTCCAGAATGATGCCTGTGTATGTGTACAAATTAATAGAAATATGCTAAACTATGAGAACAATTTGGTGCTTCTGGCAGTTTATATCCCCCCATACAAGTGCAGATACTCTAATATTGGTATGTTTGATGAATTGACACAAACTCTCCATTGATACCAATTGTATTAGCACTTTTAATGTTATTAATCTTTAAAAGTGTATTAGCACTTTTAATGTGATTTTAAATGACACCAGGTGGAATTTAGATAACAAAAAGCTCACAGTGTTGGTTCTGCTGGATCTAAGCACCGCTTTTGATATGGTGGACCATCACATTTTATTAAATAGACTCACACCTGTTCGGCCTCTCTGGTACTGTTCTTAACTGGTTTTGTTCTTATCTCACAGACCGTTGCTTTTATGTATGTTTTAGGTATGGATACATATTCCTCAGGAACCCATAAAATTGGATGTGGGGTTCCCCAAGGCTCAATTTTAGGTCCACTTCTCTTAAATCTTTACATGCTTCCCCTTGGGGACGTCATCAGGAGACACGCCATCAGCTTCCATAGTTATGCTGATGATACACAGCTATACATTGCCGTGTCTCCTGATGCCCTTTTTAACTGCATTGTAGACATCAAGTCATGGATGGCAGAGAATTTCCTGCAGCTCAACCAGGACAAAACTGAGGTTTTAGTTATAGGTCCTGAAGGCCAGAGAGAGAAACTTTTACCAAAACTACAGGATCTTAAGCCAACCCTATCAGCAAAAATTTGGGCAGGATTTTTGACTCTGAGCTGAATTTTATCCCACATATCAAAAATATAACAAAAATAGGTTTTTATCACCTTAAGAACATAGCCAGTAGCCATAGCTGCCCGTTTCTCTCTCAGGCCAGTACGGAGGTGCTGATGCATGCTTTTATTTCCTGTTTCTTAGATTACTGTAATGCCCTGCTCTCTGGTCTTCCCAAAAAGAGTATTTTAAATCTCCAATTATTACAAAACTCAGCTGCATGCATGCTGACGAGGACCACAGGGCGGGAGCACATTACACCGGTTTTAGAGTCGCTGCATTGGCTCCCCGTCCGCTTCAGGATCGATTTTAAGATTCTCTTACTGATCTTTAAGGGTGAATTCCAAATCCTGTCTTAACCCTCAATCTCAAAAATGCACACTCCCGCGAAGTGCAAGTGCTGTCCCGATTCTCAGAACGTTAAGTTGAGGGGCAAGTTTGAGGGCTGAATGGCCCTCAATACTGAGATTTTCTGACACCACCCTTGGGAGCAAGGGCTACCCAGAATGTAAGTATTTTCTTTGATAATAGAGATAAATATTACGAAAACCATTGTATTATCTTAGTTTAGGCCCATTTTATGGATTATTTACCTCATTGTTGCATAACATTTATTTTTATTTTACGATCTTTTGTCATATAGCGGCGGCTGGTGCGGACAAGCCGTGTTGCTATCGTTTAAGTTAATTAACGTTACAAAATGGTCATTGTTCTCGGTAGTAATGTAGTTGTTTTGCCAAGATAACAGCCTATATAACATGCTTGTGCTGATAATGGTATAAGATGACCGGGCTAATGTCATCTCCCGTAGCCGCAGAGTTATCTAACGATATAGCTGGTGTTTACCTTTCAATAAGCCGTGGTATGCGGCGACAGCTGAATATGTCCGTGGTTGTGTTATTTATACAGATGATTTGTTTGATAACTCTAACCGAAGGAATAACTGACAGATAGTCCACAACAATTTCAAAAACATGGACCTGATGGACCCGTCGATGATAGCTGCGTTTGTGGCTTATGATTAAACAGGCACAGTGCAAATATTAAAAAAAAATAATAAAATAATGTTGTTTAGTTTCAGGGACTACAGAGACGGGCCCTCCTTCTTCTTCTTCTTCGTCTGAACTGACAGACTGAACGCCGCTTTGGCGTAATACTGCCCCCCACAGTCTGAAGACGTATCTGCATTTAAGGGGTGTCCCATTTCTAAGTCACAAAATAGCCCTTAACACTTGGTTTTGAGGGCTATTAAGATTGAGGGTTGAGCTTGAGGGTTAAGATTGAGGTTAAGATAGGAATTGGAATTGGCCCTAAATGTCTTAACGGCCTTGCGCCCTCCTATTTATCTGATCTGCTTTTACCATATCAACCCTCGTGGACCCTGAGGTCCTCCAACACTGGCCTTTTAACCATACCAAAACCCAGAACAAAAACCTACGGTGAAGCTACATTTAGCCACTATGGCCCCCACCTGTGGAACAGCCTGCCAGAGAGCCTCAGGACTGCAGAGACTGTTCATATTTTTAAAAGAAGATTAATGACACACCTTTTTAATCAGGCTTTTAACTAATATCTTAAAGTCTTCTTATGTATTTATATTCCTACACATTTTATTCTATTTTATTTCTTATCTTACATACAGTATTTTTACCCTTTTAGCTGCTCATTCTCTTTACTTATTGTCAGGGCTTATCCTATTTTATGTTTTTAGTCTTATTTTAGGCTTTTAGTCTTTAGCTCTTAACTCCAGTGTTTCCTCAGGGGGGTCCTCCACACTGGGAGCTGTGTCGGGTCTGCTGATGGGGGTGCTGTCCTTGGGTTCCTTCGGCCCAGCCGGCTGGGGATTCCTTCCTTCGATGTGGGGGTCCGCCTGTCTGTCGGAGTCGGGGGGCTGGTCCCCCCGATGGCACAGCCTGTGGCTCCTCAACCCCAAAGATGGCGTCACCTTGATCCTCAGTGCCATGCTATGTCTCCCTATTGTGTGTGATTGTGTGTGATTGTGTGTGTGTGTGTGTGTGTGTCTGTGTGTGTGTGCGTGTGTCTAGTATGGAGGGTGGGTGGGAGGGGCTTTCTTTGTAATTGTTCCATCCATCCATCCATCTTCACCCGCTTATCCGGAACCGGGTCGCGGGGGCAGCAGTCTGAGCAGGGATACCCAGACTTCCCTCTCCCCAGACACTTCCTCCAGCTCTTCCGGGGGAATCCCGAGGCGTTCCCAGGCCAGCCGAGAGACATAGTCCCTCCAGCGTGTCCTGGGTCTTCCCCGGGGCCTCCTCCCAGTGGGACATGCCCGGAACACCCTCCCAGGAAGGCGTCCAGGAG
>JAJHUR010102555.1:0-25040 GCA_027495735.1 Lutjanus campechanus | reverse complement strand
GGTTGTTAGGTTTAGTAGTTTGTCCAGCTGTTCCTTCCTTTGTTGTGTGCAATGTATTGATTTATTTTTTGATTGATTGATTGATTTAAAGACAAAAAATGTTGAAATTTCCACTCAGTCCAGCATTTTTTTCTCACTAGAGGTCATGATAACGAATTGTCAGCTGTGTGTGCACTGTACATGGTAGGATATTGTTCTTTATTTTAAAATTGTAATCCCACCAATAATCCCCATTTTTACTGAATATATCTGTCATCTGATTACATTTTTAACCTGTAACTGTAATGAAATACTTACCTTTTTTTAAATATCCAGTTTATGTAATCCTGTTACATGTAATCTATTACTCCTTGAGCCTGATACTTATATACTGGATGATAAAAAGGGTCTGCTTACAGTAACAAATCCACAAAGGACTACCAGAGTACACTTAAGCACAGATCTCCATCAGGCAACCCCCCAAAAAAATATTAGGATGTAACCCAACATTTTGATCAGTAACTGTAATTTAATTACATGTTTTTGTGATGGATGTGATGTGATTGATTGCAATTACATTTCATTTGTAATTTAAATGCATGTAACTAGTTACATTTTTCATCATAAGTAGCAGATGAATTCTTGGTTTATGGTCATAAATGTGTTTGAGGTCACAGAGACTTTGACCTATGACTCCAATTTCTAATCAATTCATGCTTGAGTCCAAGTGATTATGTATGCCAAGTTTGAAGAAATTCTTTGCAAACATTGCTGACACATTGCATTCCCAAGAGTGGCATGGATGTTAGGTCACAGCGACCTTTAACCCTTAACCAAAATTTGTGCCAAGTTTGATGGAATTCTTGAGATATTCAATTTACAAGAATTGGATGGACATGATGTCATAATGACCTCGACCTTTGACCACCAAAATCTCATCAGTTCATCCTTGAGTCCAAGTGGATGTGCACAAAAAAGTGCTGATTGGTCCAGTAGTATGAGAGATTAGCTGAGGACAAGCTGCAGGTCTGATGGTTTTGTATGTACACACTAGCGATTACATGATCCCCTCCAAGCTTATGCCTGGTAGAGATAATTATCACCGACTCTACAGTTCTCCTCATCTCTAAAGATGTTTTTAGCCTTATTTTAGTTCATTGCTTTGGTGCTCACAAACTGCCCATATCAACCTTGTTAGTCGCAGCAGGTGGTGATGGTTTTCAACAAGAGAGCTCTGATGAACCCATCAAACACTATCTGCTCAGCAGGAAACAGACACATTTAGACTAGCTGGCAGAGGCGTGGACTCAAGTCACATTACTGGGATTGGAGTCACACTTGAGTCATAAATTTGATTACTTTACACTAGATTTAAAAAAAAGACTTGGACTTGAGATTTTTTACTTGAAAATACTTGATACCTTCCCCCAAGTCCAAAGATGAAAATGTCTGTTATTACTGTTACTTCGGGGGCTCAGAAACATGTCTTCAAATAATGCTAACATTACTCTGGATGTGTAAATGAGCTACTGCTTAACATGTCCACCTTAACAACTGAATGAGGTAAAATGTCAGATGTTGTATTTTCTGCTGTCCCCAAGTGGCCCAAATGCATTAATGCAACTTTAAAGGGTGGGTCCATCCATTTTCCAGTTGTCCACCAGATGCCTTCAGACTTTTCTACACATCTTCCCACTTCCATCTGTTCTGCAATCAGTCAATCATTTTCCCACCGGACTTTCCCTGCCAATCTTCCCACCTGCACCACATTCCCTTGTCAGCCACTCACTACATATATCAGCCCAGATCCTTTGTTCCTTGTCAGTTTGTCCTGGTTGCCTTGCTGTTTTCTTACTTTTGCTTTGGGCTCTGGTTTTTCATTACCTGGATCTGTTACTTGTCTGCTTACCTGTAACTGCCTGTAAGCTCTTCATGTCATCCTGCTCCCTGTGTCACCTGCATCCAGATCCAATCCTGCAATTCCTGAGCTGTGACACTTATATTTTTATCTCAGAACAATCAAATTTTGGTTGAAGTAGGCCTACACACAATTTAGTGTGAAAATGCTATTTCCCCAAAGCCTTCTAAAGACTTCTTCCAATGTAATGGAAGGCATCTGATGCACAGCATCAGTGCTCTAACCCACCTTGCTGCTTTTAGTATCATGAGGCTAAAATAAAGGATTTTTACAGCTGTGCAATTAAACTGAAAAAAGATTACATAAGAAATGCTTTTAAATGTATATTAAACTGTTAAATGTCAAAAGTAATCAACCAAGAAATATTTTTACTTCAATAAAGCTGGAGAGACAAATTTTACACTGCATGTAGACTGTAGTTCAGACAAAGACATAAATAAAATAAATGCCAGTTATCATGGTTATTTAATAGGTTACTTAATTTGTAACATAATGTGATTATAATACCTTTTGTACTCATTTAATCCCACAATAGTGACCATAAAAAAGTTGGCTCTAAAAATGTTAGTGAATTATGTATCAATGCATTTTCAGGAAATATTGACCACAGCTGTTTATTTCATGGATGCACAATATGAAGAAGATGGCTGCATCAAAGCCTGCAAACAAAAGGTTATTAAAGTATGTTAACATAAAGATAGGACAAAGATTTTTGGTACACATCATCTGTAAGGTGTCTACTGTTGATATATGCATTTGTTCACTCAGCTTTGTTCAGTGTGGTCACAGACACAGTAAACATGTTGACAGCAACAATAGTGACCAATGGGATAACACAGTGTATTTAGTTACATACATGCTTATACACGTAGATTTAGCAACGTGCCGGGAACAATCCTCCAGATTTGGACACACCTTGAATAAATTAAAACCCTGTCACCTTGTACTTTGAGTCATGCACCTTAGAAGGCCCTGAGTGTGTTTACATGTGCACGAGCATCCTGCTCATTATGGGTTATATGGGTTTTTGGAGTATCTGGGTTACAAATGTGTATGTAAACAGCTTACCCTGCTTTCAGAAACCTTGATATGACCTTACCCTGGTTACCTGGATATGACCTTAACCCAGTTTCAGAAACTTGGATGCGACCATATCCCCAGTTACCTGAATAAGACCTTACCCCTGGTTACCTGGATAAGACCCTACCCACACCTTACCATTGACCCATGGGTTGCATTTTAAGAAAACATCTGAAAGAGCATTTTAGTTGTATGTCAGGGACAGCTAGTGAATGAGATGTAAATGTGGTAGTAACTGGGTTGGGATACATAAGAATTCTGATGACTGCTTTGGAGAAATATGTTTAAATTGGTCTACACATTATCCTTTCAGGTTTTTTGTGAGTTTCATGGCCCCTGTAGTATCTATGAAGGGAAGACTGAGACAACACACTGGTCCTTCAAAGTAGCTTTTTCTATTAAAGAAAAAAAAGCCAGATTTCACATTAATAATGTTTTAATGATTTTTTCCAAGACAGACACAAAGCACCACTGTCCATCAATGAGAATATGAAAGCTGTCCAGAGTTACGCCAGTGAGGAGTGAAAGAAGAAACCAAAAAAGCTCAACTTCTACTCTGCAGAATAAAGTATAAAGGAATACAGCAAATATATTTTCCAAACCAGTGGAAATCCTATAAACATGTCTGTAATTTTGTTTTTGCCGTATTTCAAATCCCCTGCGGTAATCAGGGCAGATGCACGGCACAGCAGCCCGGGAAGCATTTGATGGACTGTGACTCTGCAGCGTCAATCCAAAGGAGCAGGAAATTGTCACAATATCCAACAGCAGACAGCTTTGGAAATTGTTCAGAACTGATATAAGAAAGATGTTTTGGTTCATTTTTTATGAAGTGATGCAGGTTGCAGCTGTGG
This sequence comes from Lutjanus campechanus, assembly GCA_027495735.1. NCBI lineage: Eukaryota > Metazoa > Chordata > Actinopteri > Lutjaniformes > Lutjanidae > Lutjanus > Lutjanus campechanus. The sequence goes on along the minus strand of JAJHUR010102555.1, from coordinate 21,209 downwards.
ATGACTCAACTTTCATGTTGAACCTACAGTATTCCTCAGGCTTCAGGCCTCAGCATACATACAGTATATTCAACATCAATATCTTTGCTTAGAGAGTGTACTCTATACGTAGATACTGTTTCCCCTGGGAGCACCTTGAACCAATGCTTCTGTAATGATTGTGGTATTTGTCTACCGTACTATCTTTTTCTTTCTTTTTCACATGGAAGCCAACAGAGGGAAAAAGTGTAAAAAACAAAAACCGGTCCAATCAGTTCAATCCAGCTGTATTTTCTGCGACTATTTGGCTAAAGTACTGCTTTCCCTGACAGCATTTCGATAAATGTTCCAGGATTTATTGTATCTTGGTTTTCTAAGACATTCTCCCCTGACTAGAATTTCTCAGCTGGCCTAAAGAACTGACAGTTCCTTATTAAGTTTTATAAAAGGTACAAAAGGTCATTCATATTGAGCATTCCTACAAACAACTGCAATCCTTCCAGTAATCCACCAAACATTTAGTACAACTGAACCAGTATGTAATTGCATGCCTCTGAGGCTGTTTGTCTGCCTCAAGGACTACAAATCACTCAAAAAGATAACTCCTTGAATGAACTCAAATCATGGAGTTTTTCTTCTGTGCACATTATTAATGTTATAAAAAAATAGTTGCTGAAAATAGTTGAAAACATGTGAAAAGACTGAGAGCTATGTAGTACTGAACTGCAAAGTTAGTCCATTAAACTGTTGTTCACGATTTCTGTGTTCATGATTTTTTTGGGTGGACCTGAACTGTAACTCCATTACATGCTGAAGCCCCCTCTACCTAACAGTCAGTTACCTTCAGTGACTCTCTCAGTCCAGTTCAGCCCAGCAGCTCACTTCAGTTCCAACAACCCAACACAGAAGGAAAAAAAAAACATCCTGTCAGCGTCCTCTGGCTCTGGTGGCTCAAACATGTCTGGACATGTCCAGTGAAGCTTCTTGACGGAGTGTCCATGTTTCAGGTGGTAGTGTTTGGGGTGGACATGCCCCCAGCATTTCACAGCAGAGAAAACAATTTTTTGTGATTTTGAGACTTAATTTGATATACTTTGCAATATTTTTATGCATTTAAATTTGGCGAGGTGGTTCATAAGACTTTTCTGTGGCGTGACAAACCCAGAACACACATTTATTGTTGCTTTACATGATCTTTAAGCACTCCTGTTGGTTGGACATAATGTAGATTCTTGGGTTGGATCAACTTGTTTATTAGGATTGAATCCAACTTAATTTAATAAGGTTTTACTACTAATTTTTCAGCAGTAAAAATTACACTTGTAAATGAAGTTGATCCGATCCAAGTAAACTGAGCTCACCCAATAGAATTTCTTAATGCTGAAAGAGAGCCATTTGATCGCTTTGAAATAATTTCCATTATTTCAAAAGAATAATGTTTAAGTGTCAGTGTGTTCAAAATGTTTACAGTGAACAGTAAGTGAAACCTAAGTTGCAACACACAGCCTGTCTGGTGACAAAGATGACATCCTAACACTTGGGTTGGGTCAAGTTCATTTGTTAGGTTTGATCCAATCCAAATAAATCAAGAATTTCTTAATGCTAAAAGAGAGCCATTTAATTACATAGAAATCATTTCTATGAATTAATTAAATTCATTCAAAGAATTACATGTAAGTGTTAACATATTTAAAATGTTTACAATGAACATTTGGGTTGAGTCAACTTCATTTATTAGGATTGAATCAACTTATTTATAAGGGTTGGGTCTGACTTAATATTATACATTTGATCCAACTAATTTTACAGTAGTAAAATTACACCAGTAACTGAAGTTGATCCAATCCAAGTAAATTAAGTTAACCTAGCAGAACTGCTTCACTCTGAGATAAAGCCATTCAATTACATAGAAATACTTTCCATGATTTAATTAAGTTCAGTGAAAGAATAACTTTAAAGTGTAAACATGTTTGAAATGATTGATTGGTTGATTGGTTGATTGATTGATTGATTGATTGATTGATTGATTGATACTTGTATTGTCAGAACAAGTCTGAAGTTTGTCTTGCATCATAGCAGCTCCATCTGCAACATCATAGATAACAAACATAAGGACAATAAACAATATTCATGCATTAAACCTGACATTACAGTCACAAAAACTAAGATAAGAGACAAACAATACACCACATATAGCAATATAAACACAAAAGATAGCATTCAAGGCCCTCTAAGGCCCTTCATATTTAATTTTAAGATTGACTTATGCACAAAGGAGTTCATGTCTAAACTTATTAAATCACAGGACCCTGTATCTCCGGTTGGATGATAAAAATCTGTATTCACTGCTCAGGCTTTAGGAAATATTTACAGAACAGCAGCTAAAACTTTCTGATTTCAAGTCTGGTTGGTGTCAAGGGTGGCAACACAACACAATACAAATGGGAGATGTTGCAATAAAATTGTATTTCCCAAAATGAAGAATAATGGTTCAACAATGTCACTGGCAGATGCTTGCAAACAACGCAATTTTAAAAAACACAATTTCTTTCTCAACTTATTATGAAAAACAAAACTACAGCACACTGCTTCCCTGACTTTTGAAAGAGCCAACGGAATTAATCTTAATACTTCACACCAAGGAAACACTGTCTAATAGGATCTGAAGTCTGAGATGCTGTTTGTACAAATGTTCAAGGGTGATTCGAGTACAAAAAGAGGCCCCGTTTCCAAACATATTTTAAATGTTTACAGTGAACAGTAACTGAAAACTTTCAACAGTTTCAACAAAGTCTACAGCCTGGTTGGTGTCAAGGGTGGAAACACAAAACAAACAGGAAATGTTGTGATAATATTCTATATTCCAAAATTGGCGATGATAGTGTATCAGTGTTTTACACTGGCAATTGTTTGTAAACAACACAAAAATGAAAAATTCAGTTTCTGTCTCAATTTTTTATGAGGAACTGATAAACAATACAGCACCCTGCTTCCCTAAAACAGCATAAGATGATCTGAACTCTAAAATGCTGTTGGGAAATGGGCGTCCTGTCTTTTATTCTGCTGCAAACATTTCACATTCCTCTTTAACATTTGCACTTACTAAATCTTGCATCTGTAGTTTAGTTTGTGTGTCATTTGTTCACAAATGTTGTTTCACTAAACACAGGATTGTGCGAACACTGACTGCCTACGAGTTGCCACTTTGTTTCATTTTTCATTTAGTCCAGATTTGGACCAAAGCAAATGGACTTAAGGTGTGAAAACCACCTGAATATGAATCCAGTTTGAAATGTAAAAAAAGTAAAGAATCAGTGGATGTTCTTGGACTATTTGAGCATCATGATTTCTTTAAAATTCTATTATTTGTTGCACAGGACGGATCTAGAAAGCCATCACAGGTGTTTTTCCTCAGGTGAAGATCAGTTGGGTAGCGACTGTAATGATTCTCAAATTAAGTGACAAGTGGGAACACAATGTTCTGAGAGCTTGTTTTTTGTGAATAGTTTGTTTCCATCTCGTTCCATAATCGTCCTCTGAAGAGCTTCAAGGGTGAACTTGAGCTCTGAAGGGTAGCTCAGATTTAGATACAGATACTTATCACTTGGGGCAGGAAAGTGTATGCTCTAAGTATCTTGGGTCTTGTTTGTGAGTGAAAGTAAAATGGAGCATGAGATGGGCAGGCGGATTGTTGCGGCACCAGCTGTAATGTGGGGATTGTACTGGGCTGTTTTGGTGAAACGGGAGCTGAGCCAGAAGGTAAAGCTTTACAAGTTGAGCCACGTTCCAACCCTCACCTGTGGTCATGAACTTTGGGTGGTTACTGAAACAATGAGGTACTGGTTTCAAGCAGCCGAAATGAGTTTCCTTTTGTAAGGTGAGCAGCTAATAACTTGACACGCCAGATGGTTTCATACACAGAACCGTCTGGGAAGTCGTCCATAGAAACTGTTTGGAAAGGGGAAGACACTTTCGAAACACACTTGGTAGGTGATTGGATGAATCATCTGTCTATCACATCTAACATGGGCTAACTTCAACCAATCAGATCAACCAGCGAAGCCAGTTGCTAAATCAAACTCTTGCCAAAGCTGGTTGGGAGAAGAGCAAAGACATCTTTTCCATCGATAAAAGCCTTCAGTGCTGTTCTTCGCTCTTCTTTCAATGAAGAAATCCTCTCCAGTTCTGATATAACTGATTACAGTATCTATGCTAACCTCTTCAGGAGCCACCAGTGTTTGTTTGAGACGAGTCACCTCCATGGACGCTTCTCGCTGTGGTTACACCTATAACCATGTCCGTAGCTGCCGGTAGTCCCTCCTAAGACACTGATCGGCTGCACCACTTTTGGTGTGGACACAAAGGGATAATTTAAAAGCTGGCAAGATGGATTCTTGTGAATCTGGCTCCCATGTAAGGTAAAGGATCAAAAAACATCCGGAGGGAGCTCAAAGTAGACCCATTGCTCCTTAACACCGAAAGGAGCCAGTTGAGGTGTTTCTCTTGGGTGGCTTCCTTTGGAGGTTTCTGTGTATTTCCAAATGTGAGACAGCCTGAGCTTGATGAAAGCGATTTACACATTTGATTTGGCCTGGAAACACCTTGGAATCCCACAGGACGAGCTGGAAAATGTGCTGGGGAGAGGTACATCTTTAATACCATGCCTAGCTGGATGCCACTGAGTCCTGACTCCACGAAAGCCAAAATAAACGGATGGATGGACAAGACCAAGCAACATCGGCACCGCAAAAGGTACAACTTCCAACCAATCCAGCACTTCCAGTACTAAGGGGGCAACAGTGGTTCATAATTGGAAATCTGGGTTACACAGGTTAGAAGGCGCCTCTTACCACATTGCCTTCTGCTGACTCAGGAGCATCTCAAGTGCTCAGTGACACGACCAATTTGCAAAGTCGGTAGACCGAGGAATTATTTTGGCCTTAATCTTTCATAAGGCCATGCCAAGCTCGTGTGAGAGGAATAGATGAAAACACAACATAATAATAAAAGAGCAATGTGGGGGAGAGAGCAGGGTGTTTGACAGGGAGGTAATTATACAGGGCACAAATGACACCAGTAATCAGCTTGTTAAAGTAGAGGGATTTAAAACGCTCCACGTTTGAATTCGATAACAGCCCTTTGACATTTTAAAACTGTGATTTGCTGGTGTGACTGAACGAGAAAGGTGGGATCAGCAGTTCTGTGTGTGCATGCAGAATTAGATGGCTAGAAGATATCCCTACAGCAGTCCAACGCACTTACACTCTTAGAAACAATGGTGAATCATAAAGGATTCTTTGGCTGGTCTGGCTGGATCCTCTTGGTTCCTGGTAGAGCCTTTTCTCAGCATTTTTTGGGGTTTTTCTGGAGAAAAAAAAAGATAGTGTTCTATCTAGGCCTCAGCAAATAAAGGTTTGTACCTAGAACTATCTGTGAAAAGTTTCACCCTTAACAACATATGAGAAGTTCTACTGAGAACCCTTATATGTTGTAATAGCTCCAACCAGAACCCTTTCTGGTGGTTCTATCCATTTCCATCTTTTAAGGCTGCTAACAAGAACCCACCCAGGCAGTTCTATCAAGAGCCTTTTTATATAATGCAAGTTTTATGTAAAACCCACCCAGGTGGTTCCACCAAGAACCCTATGTTCCAAGGGTTTTGTTTTTTTTTTGTTTGTTTTTTTTTAAAGTTATTTTTTTGGCCTTTTGTGCCTTTATTCAGAGTGACAGCTGAAGAGTAGACAGGAAAGGGGGCAGAGAGAGAGGGGATGACACGCAGCAAAGGGCCGAGAGCGGGAATCGAACCTGCGGCCGCTGCAGAGGACTACAGCCTCCATACATGGGTCGGACACTCTACCCACTGAGCTAAACGTCCGCCCCCAAGGGTTTTGTTTACAACCCACTCGGGGGTTTTACCACAAATATTTTTGTAGTCCAAGAATCTAGGACCCAGCCAGGAGGTTTGACCATGCACTCTTTTATATTACAAGAATTTTATCTAGAACCCACCCAGGGGGTTCTGCCTAGAGGTTTTTTATTTATTCCAATGGGAATGCACTCAGGAGATCCTACTGAGAACTTTTTTATATTCCAAGGTTTCTTTTTTTCTAGAACCCACCCAGGGGATTCCACCAACCCATTTATATTACAAGAGTTTTGTCTAGAATCCACTAAGGGGGTTCCACCAAGAACTCTTTTATAGTCCAAGGTTTTGATCTAGAACCCATGCAGGGGGTTCTGGAGCCTTTTTTTATTCCAAAGAAAACACACTCAGGGGGTTCTACTGAGAACCTTTATTATATTTCCCAAGAATCCTTGAAGAACTATTTTTGTTTTTGGATGAAAAAGGTAATGGAACCTTTAAGCTTACAAAGAACCCATGACAAAGACCTTCAAAAAAGCGTTCTTCAGAAGCTAATGGTTCTGGGTAGAACCTCAGCCCTCAGGTGGGTTATGCTGAGAACCTTTTTGTATTCCTCAGGGAATATGAACAGGTTTTCAGTAGAACCCCCTGAGTTTGTTCCCTGAGGAATACAAAAAGGTTCTCAGCATAACCCACCTGAGGGCTGAGGTTCTACCCAGAACCATTAGCTTCTGTCGAACCCTTTTGAGAAGTAGGGGTTTGTCAAGGTTTCTTTGTAAGAATAAATGTTCCATTAACCTTTTCATCCAAAGAACCCTTTTGTAAGAAAGATTTCTTCAAGGATTGTTGAATTCTTGAAGAACTTTTTCGTCAAGGGTTATTTGTACCATAGTATAAAAAGGTTTTTGGTAGAACCCCCTGAGTGGGTTCTAGATAAAACCCTTGGAACAAACTCAGGGGGTTCTACTGAGAACCTTTTCATATTCCAAGGGTTTTATCTACAACCCACTCAGGGGGTTCTACCAAAAACCTTCTTATACTATGGTACAAATAACCCTTGACGAAAAAGTTTTTCAAGAATTCAACAATCCTTGAAGAAGTCTTTCTTACAAAAGGGTTCTTTGGATGAAAAGGTTAATGGAACATTTATTCTTACAAAGAAACCTTGACAAACCCCTACTTCTCAAAAGGGTTCGTCAGAAGCAAATGGTTCTGAGTAGAACCTCAGACCTTCAGGAAGAACCCTTTTGGAACCCTTATTTCTCGGGGTGTTCTGTAGAACATCTGCACACATGTATAGTTTGCTGTACAGTATATTCTGTATATGTTTTGCAGCAACAGAGAAGCTACAGCCTTCAAACAACAAATGAATCATTCAGATGCATCAGACAGTCTGCTGCTGTGTGTGCACGCTGCATCTCAGAGCTGAGGAGCTTAAATAATACAACCTTGGATTTTCCAAGCACCGCCTGACCGGCGAACACAAGCCCGGGAGTCTGCATCTACTGTTTATCCAGACGAACATTCAAAGATTAATAGCAACCAGAGCTTGTCGCGGTTACAGCAACATGCCGTGGATGAGTGTGTTTGCAGGTCGTGAACATCTGAATATGAGAATCCTTCCCTGCTACAAGCACATACAAATGAATTTTCAAATCAGAATGCATCAGTGCCACAGAGCCATACATTAGAGTGTAGGATTGCCTTGTTTTTTCTCTATTTTTGCTCTCATTCCGCTTCTGCAAAGAGCTATTAAATTGCTGTCATTGGTGCAAATGGGTTGATGCACTGCTGCACTTCCTTTATAATATGTTTATAGGCCACATACGAGTCCTGCTTTAATGAAACCAGAGATTGTCCCTCCATACTGACAGACCTGCGCTGCAGATAAAACAGCTGCACTCTTAGAAATAAGAGTTCCAAAAGGGTTCTCCCTGAAGGGCTGAGATTCTACTCAGCACCGTTTGCTTTTGAACAACCCTTTTTTGAAGAAAAGGTTTGTCAAGGGTTATTTGTAAGACTAAGGGGTTCTATCAAGAACAATTTTCATCCAGAGAACAATTTTTTAGAAGACAGAGTATTGTTGAAATCCTTAAAGAATTGATCGTTGAAGCATTTGTCGAGGTTTTTTGTACTTTAATATAAAAGGGTTCTTGGTAGAATGCCCTGGGTGTGTTCTAAATAAAACATGTTAAATTTAAAAATGTTGTCAGTAGAACCCATTGTCTGGGTTCTAGATAAAACCCATGGAATATAAAAAGGTTTTCAGTAAAACAAACAAAAAGGGTTTTCCTATGAGGACAAGCCAGAGAACCCTTTATGGTTCTACATAACATCTTTATTTCCAAGAGTGTACATCTCAAACCCACGTCAGGCATATTGTATGTAAAGAATGAAGCAATTCTTTCATCAGAAAGGTCTTGTTCTCCACGTATGTAGAAACACATGATTAGAAATGAAATTGTGTTTGTTTCCTGCGTTCTATAACAAAGTCTATCCATCACACTCCACTGAGCTCTAAGCTTTCGTGTTCCGTATGTGGTGTGCTGGGTTTGTACTTTGATTTTAATTCAATTAAGAGAACTTACATGTGTAATTGTCTGCAGAGGCGGTTCTTTGCATTAGTCACTCTGCACTACATGTTGTTCAGTCAGTTCCCGTAGAAACAATATTGGTAAAACGTCAAATTTTTAAGCAATTAAGATTGAACTGGTGGCCTGGAATGATACGGTGCACAGAAAATTACTGTGCAGATTATATTATGAACTTGGCAAGATGCAAAAAATAGCACCATGCAGTTAAAAGTTCTCCTAATATTTGCACATGAATAAGTTATCAGTTATTTTAAGACCATAAATACCATAGAAAAATGGGGCCATCACAAAGAAATTTATAACTGTTATTCAATTTAACCACCAGAAAGCAGAGGTGAGAGATTGTTTTGCATCTTCTGATCTTTGCACTCAAAACCCAAGTCAAGACAGGCAAGTTTTGTGTCACGTTCCAAGTTCTAAACTTTGACTGACTAGAGTCCTTTAGAGTCAGAATGCATTCTTCATTGAATGTGATGCCACAGAACCTCGACTCAAAGGCGCAACAACATCCAGCTTCGCTCTACATTTGAAGCTGCACAAAGAACTATTTTGCATAATGCAGTTTGTTTTTGTTGTAGTTTTTGCACATGCATGAAATAATCTTTGGTATAATTTTTCACACTGGAGCTCAGAAAGCGGAATTGGAGAATTAGGTGTCAGCTTGCTGAGAATGAAAAGTGTTAAATGTTATTTAATTCAGGAAATCAAGGGAATTCAATTGATTTGTGGTACATTTTTTAAACATGGAGCTTGGGGGACAGTGTGAGTGTCCAAGTTGAGTTGCAAATCTTTTTTGATTCTTTCAAGTCATAAGTCATCAAATTTGTGACTGGAGTCTAACTCAAGTCATGAGAGTCGAGTCCAGGCTGGTTTTAGATATTTTAGACTCGTCTGTAGAGTTAGACTAGTCTTAATTTTGCTCATAGATTAGTCTATTACAAGTTAGACTATTTCACAGAAATAAAAAGTGACTGACAGTAAGCCAAAAAAATTAAGACACCTTAACCCCAGGCTTAAGACAAATGTTACCATGGTAACAAGCAGCGCCACTGACTGATCAGTCACACCAGACGACAAAAACGGGGAAAAATGGTTCACAATTTGTAGTTTTTTAACATTGTTATGGATTTTTTTTTGTATTTTTAAACTCTTCATTAAACTTTCCAAATATATTGTCCTTGTAACTGTTGAATTCCTCCAAAAGACACGCATTTTCTGCTGAGGTAAACTGAGCAGTAGGATGTGGTCACTTCGTCAGCCTTTTTTTTTTTGTTTTTTTGTTTTTTTTTGTTTTTTTGTTTTTTTTGTTGTTCTTTTTTGAAAGAGGTCTTAATTTACCCAGAATTCATTGTGCTCTAGTCCTACTTAAGATAGTCAAGAACTAAACTGCTTTGTGCAATTTTGATGTCTATCTGAAGTCTGACTATCTGTTATATCTGAGCTACAGAAACCCGCCCACCTCTGCCAGAAAGAGTCACCTCCCCATGTGCATAGTTAACGGAGTGTGAAGTGCTTGAAGTTACTGTTGCTAGGAAACTGGAGGCGTGTACAGTTGCGTAATGACTTGGCTCTGTAGCCAGTTGGAAAGCAAGCCGGTTCTTAAATGGCTCGCAAGTTGAACCAGCTCCAAATGGGCACTAGGTTCTTGTTGGTCAAAAAGGGGTTTCAGATGCTGATCCATTGTTCATGGCGCTCCAGAAGGATGTGTTCGACTGTGTTGAAGGCGGCACTGAGGTCGAAGAGCTTTAATTTTGCAGTCTTTAGCATCAACAGACAGCACCAGGTCACTGGTACCTAAATAGAGTAGACAGTGTTTTGAAAAAGCCTGTAAAATTAACTTAAAGAAATAATTTGGTCACTTTAATTGAGGTCCAATTCCCCTTTGCTCTTGAAGCCAGCATGCAGTCAAATACATCTCCATAACTCACTCACTCACTCACTCACTCATGTTCCACTTCTGAAGCAGACTTCACAAGCATGCTAGCCCTCAGCAACCATCTATTATGAATTCACATGAACAACATGTGGACTGTAATTAGCTGGGCATGAAATGCATCATGGCAGACTCAGTGAGACAGGCCAGGCTAAGTAGACTGCAGCTAAGCAGTTCTGCAGTGTAAGCTTTTTTGAATGTTCCCAATCCACCAGAAAGCAAGACATCCTGTATGTGCAGTAATGACACGCTGTATCACAACATATCATTTTAACATGTTGCTGTCTACCAAGAGTGTGACTGTGTAGCTCAGAATGTGACACACTGATGTTAATAATGTCTAAAATACAGTGTGCTGAATGTGATGATTAAAATGAGGATTCTGCTGTTTCTGCAGATGAACCACTGTCCTGTGAAACTCTGCAGCTTTTTAACTATTATAGGTGGTTTCACTCCTTTACTTGAGGGGATGCACGGTACAGTATATTATAGGTAGGCTTGGGGAGTAACGGATTACAAGTGTATTGTATTACAATTACAGAAAAAAAACTTACTCAGATTCAAAATTTAAAATATATTTTAAAATACAGAATGATAAACTACCATGTGCAGTGTGCACACTTTGCAACACTTTAGAGTCTCACACCACCACTCTGGTCCGAGTGAAAGCAGCTAATCTTACAGTCAGTTCAATATCATGGCCTCTAGTGGATATATGCTTCACCGGGTTACAATTTTACCATTATTTTGTCTTAAAGTCAGAAAAGAGGAAGAAAATCACAGTACAGTAACAGTTCTGCCTTCAGAATTGTTCTACACAAAAATCCAGTTAGCTAACTAACCTGTCAACACCACTACCACTGAAAAAAATATTTTGGGGCTGTGGGTGGTGATGCTGGTGGCTGGGGTGATGTGTGGGTAATAACCCAAGCTCCAGAATAAGTTTATGTCAGTTTACTTTAAGTCTGACTGTGAACATCTAAATGTGCGATTGTGCATGACAAAGGAAGGAACAGCTGGACAAACAATAAACTCAACAAATATAAAACTAATTAGGTGGAACAATTTAAACATATTTGGTATTCTAAACGTATCAAAAAGTAATCAGGTTACATTACTTTAATATTGCGATACTTGCATCAGGTTACTGATTATATTTTATAGTAACTGTATCAGACAGTTACTGTTTTTAAAGTGACCCTCCCAACCCTGATTATAGGTGAGTAGCAACTTTGTTCAACATTTGAAGTTACACGGTGATGGTCAAGGCTCTGATATTAAAATGGCAATTATTATGACTTGAATACAAAGACTTGAGACTTGTTTGATTTTATCTGTATCTCAGGGAACTTTTCAAATACAGCAGGTCTGTTACAGCAGTCAGTCAACCCCCGCTCCTTTGTGCGACCACAAAGTAACTTTAGAATACATTTCTCCTCTGGTCAGCAGTCGACATGGACAGAGAGACTACTTAGCATTCAACAGTAAACAGCTGAGTGAGGTACGTTCCTCTGTGGGTCGCTGCTGCAGACAGATTGAGAAGCAGGAGTGAAGATAAGTCCACTTTTTGATTTCCAAAGTTTGAAACATAAATTCTCAGCTCTTCTGCCTGCAAAGGAGTCAGCATCAGAGCAAAATCATTGAGACTTTGATGTTTCTTCATTCAGAACTTCCAGACTCTCCCCGGCTCTTTCCCCGACAATTCCCAGCTTTCAGCAGAAGCTGTCCGTCGGATCTGTGCCTCAGCTCCGTCCTGATCCTCTCCACACTCTGCAAAAGCCCTGCGACTGACACAAATGAACGCAATTGAAGGTAAAGTCAAAAATAACCAGGTGACCCGACATTGGCTAGACGGGAGCGTACCTATGTTCCCCGGGTCCTATGTTCCCCGCTTTGTATGCGACCGGGGATCACATACAAACCCTTTTTTTAAAAAAAGGGTCCTATGTTCCTCGCTGTTTCCCAAAAAGGTCCTATGTTCCCCGCTTTGTATGTGACCGGGAAACATAGGACCCTTTTTTTGAAAAAGGGCCCTATGTTCCCCGCTTTTCCCCAAAAAGGCCCAGGGGAACATAGGACCTTTTTTTTTTAAAAAAAAGGGTCCTATGTTCCCCGGTCTGTTATTTTTAAAATAGCCTACTATATAATGTTGATATTTTTTTAATAGGCTTATGTACAGGGCATATGACGCAGATATCCAAATAGGCCTATAGAGAACAGGCTGTAAATTGGCTTTCATTTTTGCAAATGAACGGAGAAGTTGTTTGATGCCTATGTAATGTTGACAATGATCATCCCTCCAAAAGATAATAGAAAATAGCACACTGAATTTTTAATCTGAGCGTGATAGTCACCTAACCCTAACCCCTAACCCAAACCCTAGTCACACAATTCAGCAGTTATGGAAATTATGGTGGAAAAAATAAGCCCTAAATATTATAGGACCCGTTAAGGAAAAGCTGGGATCACATTTCCCCGGTTTGTTCATCAACTGGCAACAGCGGGGAACATAAGACCCTTTTTCTAAAAAAGGGTCCTATGTTCCCCGGGCACATACAAAGCGGGGAACATAGGACCTTTTTGGGAAACAGCGGGGAACATAGGACCCGGGGAACATAGGGATGACCCCGGCTAGACTCTGTCTAACCCTTGGGGGTCCCTTCATTTTGTGCTCCACCTCTGTCCCTTGGACACAAAAAATGCTCTTTTAAAGATTGCCATATAAATATATTTTTTCAAAAAATGTTTTCAGAATGCTATTATTAACTTCAGTCGTCACCATACATAGCAAATATTCATGAATTTTCTGAATTTTTAACCCCTTAAATGCCAGCTTCTGTGATATTTCTTCTGTGATCATTTTTATAGGGAAAAAGCACTCAAAAACAGAAATATTTTCAATATACTGAAAGCAAAGTTGATTTTTAATGGACTAATGCCTTACTTTGTTCTAGAAATAAAGGAAAAATACAAGTTTACTTTGAGAAAGTACAAGATTTATTTTAAAACATGAACATTTTTAGAATCCTTATTAGAACAACAATTAAAATTGTGTGTATGTCTGTGTGTGTCGAGACCATGCACAATGTACACATGCACACAGTGTGCTCCATGCATATCGCCTTTCCACACTTGGAACAGCGCCGGGTAAATTGGCTCCATTTACCACCACAACAAAGATGGCACCCACTTTTGTGTGTGGGTGCAGCTTGGCGCGGGGCTTCAGCCAGGGCCTGGCCTGGGTCGGGACATTGTTGTGCCTCCGCTACCATCATGGCCACGCTTGGTGTGCGGGGTAAGCGCTATCTGCGGGCCATCAGTGGGTTCACAAGGCTCAAGCCCAGCTCCTGTAGGAAGGTTCCTGGTTCCAGGTTGACTGCACATTTAATCATAGCACAAGCTCGTTGCGAGCAGAAACATCTAGGATGCTGGAGAACAGTGCCATGGGCCAACAACGTGTCATGCTCCTGCAGCTGTAGGTTCCATCAAGCTGCAAACACATATAAGATAAGATAAAGCATGCAATAAAAATTAATAAATACCATATCCAAGTTGTCTACAGCCCTTTTGCAGTGATTGTAGTCCAGGATAATTTTGGGCTTCTGGTGTTCTGCCTCCGACACCTCTGCCTCCTGGTGTTTTGTGCTGAGCAGGATTACATTCTTGGTGCGGCTCAAGACGCGGAACTTCTTCTCTGCTAGTCCTGTCTTCCATTTTTGAGTTGCTTTGTAGTTTAGGCAGCAGTTGCCAATGTTGCAATAGCGACTTTTCTCACAGGAGTTTCCGCTATTGATTCAGGCGTTCTACAGAAGGGACATACACTAGTAGAGCAGCCAATAGGAATGCCTGGTCTCTTAGATGACCTGTGATTTGTCCCATCATGGGCCAGATTTCCTAAAGCCTTAAAAACAGAACCAAGAGGAGGTGCATAAGTCTAGTTTCTCCTGATTTATAATATGCTGAAAGGTTATTATGGAATTACTGCTCAATGATGCCAAGAGAATGTTGCCTACCACAGCTTTAACCTTTTCCTTGATATACACTCATGATTGTGTTTATTTTATTGTAGTGTTACCACTGCCTGATTTTGTCGATCGCACAGTGTGTGTGTGTGTGTGATGTGTGTGCACCAACCCAAAAAGAACATTAAAAAAAAAAGAAAAAGACAAAAAAAGAGAAAAGGCATGACGAGAAAAAAAACAGCTCAGTCCATTAATATCCGGCTCTTGCTGTGGAATTTGTTTTCTCTTGTCAGGCGGTTGTGGCTGTCACAGTGATGAGTGGGGCCGAAGCGCTGAGCGCCTGTATCACTCTGACAGAAAACACAGAGATAGAGCGAGAGAGGAAGAGCAATGAAGGGCGAAGGAGAGAGAGGGTGAGAGGGAGAGGAAGCGCGTGAAGGAGAGGGGACGGGAGAGAGAAGATGAACAACGAGGGGGAAAAAAATAGAAAAACAAAATGACAATGTTGGAGAGGAGGAAGAGTGACAGCGGCGGCGGGCGAAGACGGAGACAGAGAGACGCAGTCTGAGTAACAGGTTGGCACTCAGTGTGAGTCTCAATGTGTAAACACACACAGTCTTCATCAGACTGACACAGGAGCTCCTCTACAGCACAACAAGCATTTCCCTCCAACACACCATATCTATCGCGCAGCCTGTCAGCTCGTGGCACTCGTCAGATTGGCTGCGTTTAGCCGCGAACGCTTTCAGCTGAAAGACTTGAAGCGGCGTCAGCAGACAGTGTTCGGAGCTCCTGAAGCGGTTGTTTAGACTGTTTGTTTTTCGGAGGAGGCTGCTTGTAGATGTTTGGATGTTTGTGATGGAGCGTTTTGTTCTCGCCACAGAAGCCGCTACAGGCAAATTGTGGGAGTCGGTTTCCTCGTTCGCCCGTAGATGAGACAGTTTTTTTTTTTGCAGTCAGAGCCGAGCTGCAGCCGCTTGGTGGCTGTGTTGAAACGTCTCAAACGCTATTGCATGACTCCAAATTCAGACACTTTCTCAAGGTTAACACTTTTCAAAAGTGATTATGTGCCTGCTCACTTGTTATTCAGGAGGAGATCTGAAAAACTACCCTAAAAAAATATTGACAGATTTTATTTGAAAGTAAGATCATTGGCCAAGGACGGTATGATTCATTTATGATGAGGATGGCAGCACTGTGTGTCCATTTACAAAGGACTGCAGTCTTTAATTGGACATAGTAGTTTAACAGAAAAAGAGCATTCTGTCGAGCAGCTTTATTGGACATGTCCAGACATATTTGAGTCACTAGAGCCAGAGGACGGTGACAGGATGGTATATAGTATTTTCTTCTGTGTCGGGTTTTTGGAACTGAAGTGAGCTGAAGTGAACTGCTGGGCTGGAGGTACGTTTGTAACTGACCATTAGTGAGGAGGAGGCGGTGTCTTTCCTGCGTCGGTTCGTGGGGCTTATATAGTGTTGGGGGACCATGGCTCCGACATTTCACCAAGCCATGTTTCAAGTCTGCTCAAAAAATCCTGAACACAGAAATCTTGAACAACAGTATATACATGTTAGAAAATAGTTGCTGAAAACTATGTAGAAATGAAATGTGGAGTTGGCTGTTGGCTGTTTTTAGAAGAAAAACTCCTTTTTTCCTTTATAAGTACTTTAAAATGATGTTTGAGTACACATGTTAACCCTCACACTGAACTATAAAACATTTATCATGTGTTTATTTACTGTTTAAATCATTTACAGGCAGTTTGAAACTGTGTTCAAAACTCATGAAGACATGTTCAGTTTTTTTTTTTAAATTCAAGGTCCACTTTCCACAGAGCTTTCATCCACATCTCACAGCCTTCATCAACTGATCGTTTGCTCGGTGGTCACGCGCATCTCCTGAACTGAATTTTTAAAAGAAGCTTAATAATTTATTGATAAAATTGTGTTGTTGTAAATAGTGAGGCAAATCAATATTTGCCTCCAAATATTTCTCAGTTTCTTGCTGTTTGTTTGCGTCGCTGTTGGTGTGTAAAGGCTGCACTGTAAAAAACAAACAAAAAACAGTTGAGATGACTTCAAATTTCAAGGCAGCGCTCTTAAGTTTTGGAAAAAACTTTTAAAAGTTCTGCTGACTTATAATCTTTAGTTAATTTACTTTTCTTCTTTAGATAAACTTGAATCTTTGAGTTTTAGAAAAACAAGGAAAAAGAAAATTGGTCACAGTGAGCAGCGAACCTGATTTGTCTCTTTTTAAAAATAGTTTAAAATTTAGTTTCAATTGAAAATATTAAAATTTTAATATTTACTTTCACTTTATTGAATTTACTCTTTTTTTTTTAAATACAATGTTTTGAGTTTCTAAAAGTTAAAGCTTTGAGTTTAACTAAATGATCCCAACAAAAGATCAGCAGTTTTTTTCACAACATGATTTGATTGAATTTGAGTTGGACTCAAAACTCAAAAATCTCTTGCACTCCGTTGCCTTGACATTTTGAGTTTTCTCGACTTTTCTTTTTCTTTTCTTTTTTTCTTACAGTGTAGAGAAGCATCCAACATCCAACTTTTTGTAGCAGCTCCCAAACCTTTTCTATCATTTCCCCTTTGGAAGCTGAAAACTTTAATATTATCAATTATATATGTTTACACAAATGATGTAAAGTGATAAAATATTTATTATCTGTTTATTTACTGTGTATAAATCATTCACAGGTAGTTTCTTCAAAACTCACAAAGGCATGTTGAGCTTCAAGGTTCACAATGTTTTTTAAACTGAAGATCTACATGCTAGATTTTCTTCAGGGCTTCCAGCCATATCTCATGGTATTCATATTATATTGTCAATCATTTATGAACTTATAGCATACACCACTTACAGATTCTTATAGTTGTTGAGAAAGGCATGAATAAAATAAAACGTCTCTCTATCTGCTTACCACTAGTACTAGATACTGCATTAGATGCCTTTCAGACGTTGCATCTAAAAACAAGTGGAAATCATCAGCCGTGCTGCTTTCATCTTTTTACCCAAGGTGCCTGAGTGGCTGCACTATTGTTGCGCCTGCTGTTACTGAGCAATCAACTCCACAGGACACGGAAGAGCAGCTGATTATACTCATTCTGGGATACTCTGGTAGTTAGGAAAATATCGATACACTTGATTATTGTACTATTATGTTCCATGATACTGTATTGATTGTCAAAAACACTGTCATTTTTTATTATTACTTTAAAGCGTTACTCCACTCTGTGAGATTAAGTCATTCAGTATGTACTCACCACTATGCCGATGTGATGATAAGTGAAGATCTTCAGTTCATCCAGTACAATGCACAAAAATAGCACACAAAACGAACACAAAATGTCTCCATCCTGCTTGTGTGGTGTAATCCAAGTGTCTGCAAGCCGCGACATTAAAAATTAACTGCAAAAGATGCCATTTTCACCATGTTTTTAGCAGAAATATCAGCTGTTGCACGTAGCGGGTAGGATGTAAACATGGCGTCGATCTCGCGAGACTTCCGCACGTGCGTCCATTAAAATATATATAAAGTCTCGCGAGAAGTCATTCCAACTCAGCTATGATTGAGTAAATCCCAAAAGACTTTTAGAGTTTGACCAACTCAATTAATACAACAACTTGATTTGTTTTGTCCTCTACAAGCTTCATTACGTTGGACCAACTGGTAGTCAAGTAGTCAAATAACTTAATTTCAGTCATTCTAATTTATTTATTTTACTTTCAGTCTACTCAGAAAAATCCATGCAAATTGTCACCTTAATTTATTTTAGTATTAATAACTTATTCAATTTCAGTAGGAATAAATTACACCTAATTCCAGTTTTATGATCAAACTCTTCATTTTAAAACCAATAATCAAATTACGTCCAACAATTGTCATACCATCATCTGTGCCCATACACATACAGATACTTTTCAGACACTTGAAAGTCGTTTTCAGTTCTTTTGAGTGGCTGAGATTGTGTGTATCAGCCCTGTTAGTGAGGATTACACAGGCTGTAGGTACAAAACATTTTTTTCCCCCTCATTTGTAGAAATGAAGCAACTTTTATATAAACTCCAGTTTGTAGGCAGTTTGTTTTTGTGAGGGAACATTAGTTTTTATCATAGACTCTTCAAGACCAATAAAATCATTATTAAATTACTAAAATGATTTTAAAATTGTTATTTTCTGTCAAATTGTTTATTTATTTTTTAATGTTATTTTTTCTTTTTCTGTTATTTTTTGCCTTTATTGGAGAGGACAGCCAGGAAATGGGGTAGAGAGAGGTCTATGTTGTTAAATAATAAATATTATATTTTGTGTCAAATAAATGTGTGACAAATATTCTTATATCTTTTGGGGTTAAGAAACCATGTAAAAAGCAGGATGATTCAAGACCTGCATCATCCTGACGGGATTATTTTCACAACAATGACCTGCTCACTGTACATTATCCTTCACCTATAATACTCAGAACAGTCAGACAACAACATGAAGAATACTTAACAAAGTTCTACAGAAATACAACTCGACAGTGTATTGTTTTTTTCAATAATGCACTTATTTATTTATTTACATTTTACCAGGAGAGACACCAGGCAGACACAGAGGCAAAGTCCTGACAGAGTGAGACCAGTGAAGTGAGACTTCCAGACAACCACAGTTCTTTTGATGGAAACTTCTACTCCAAACTACCCCCAAAAATACTTAATTACTGTAATTTGAGTATTTGTAAACAGTTACAGGTTAGGGGTTAGGCAGCCATGTCCAAACTATTCCACAAAGGGCCAAGTGGCTGCAGGTTTTTGCTCCAACCAACCAACAGCCCACCTGACTTGACTAATTATCAGTTTGTAGTCTGAAATTAGTTCATTAAAAGAGTTGAGGTGTGCTCCGGCTTGGTAGGAACAAA
Organism: Lutjanus campechanus; assembly: GCA_027495735.1. Taxonomy (NCBI): domain Eukaryota; kingdom Metazoa; phylum Chordata; class Actinopteri; order Lutjaniformes; family Lutjanidae; genus Lutjanus; species Lutjanus campechanus. The sequence continues at coordinate 1,959 of JAJHUR010102555.1, read as the reverse complement.
AACCTGCAGCCACATGGCCCTTCATGGAATAGTTTGTACATGCCTGGGTTAGGGTAACTGCCAGGCGTGCCGGATTCATTTCAGGAGTGGGGGTGCCAAAAAGTGCTGTGCGTCTGGGGTAGATTGGGACGTGTATAAAAACGTGTGCAAACTCATTGCGCATGCAAAAAAATGTACAAACTGATTTACTAACAGTGCGTACTAAGGGTTGCATCTTTCAAAGGTGCAAAATAGCGTGTCTGCATCCAGTTAGTACGTCTCCTGTAATGAATATGCAATATGGGGCGTTCACACGCAATTGTGCGTGTTGGGAGGAGAAAATGTATTAATTTAGCACACGCAAAGTGATTTATCAAACCTGAAAGCAATTTTGCTCATAGAAATTGCGTCTATATTTAACACATGTCAAAAAGAGGTGCAAACGATTTGTACGCATAATTGCGCACACATGGCTGCGGTTATTGTTGCAAGAAGGAGACATTGAAACGATGAAAGGAGACACAGAGAACGCATTTTTCACCCTCGTGTGAACATTTTTGGAATGAATGAGGAAACAATCATTAAAACATATCGCCTATCCAGCACTGCCATTTTGGAGCTGTTGGAGGAACTCAGAGTGGATTTGGAGCCATGAGAAGGAGTCACGCAATACCTGCAGTGACAGAACTCCTTGCAAGTTTACATTTTTCTGCATCTGAGTCAGCGTACGGTAGCTGTTACAGCTGGGATCTCCCGATCCCGTTTTTCAGATGTGCTGTGTGAAGTCCTAAATGCCATGTTGCGCCGGATGGCCAAGTTTATTAGGTTTCCACGCACTCGGCACTCATTGAATGAGACCAAACAAGGTTTTTTTGGCAATAGCTGGATTTCCCAGAGTTATAGGAGCCATTGACTGCACCCATGTGCAGCTTGTAAAATAATTTATTACATTAAAAACAAGACCATGTTTCATATTGATTCATATGTTTTGTAAGGTGACAGTGCACCTGTTCCTCAATGCTGGTCAGAGGCATCTCATCCACTGTGCCCCCACCTGTTTTATTTGCAGACGTTTTATTATACGCTAATTTTTCTTTTGTTCATCTTCTGATATCTTGATATCTTCTTTTCACTTCATCCACTGTTCGCATCGTTTTACCAACAGCATTTACTTTTTCACAAATGTCTTCCCATATAGCGTTCCTTTGTGCGACAGTCAGATTTTTTTCTGTAGCTCATTTAAGTGTTTATTGGCGTCAAATTTCACTTTGAGCTTTCTTCTCTCCAAACTCGTCATGCTGCAAGACGCAGCGTGAAAGATGCAAAACCCTCATTTAAATAGGGCGTCTCCAACACGTTTGCACCCGCTGCCATTTACACAGTCACTCTTAGTAAATCACCCGCAAACTGCGGTTCCGACCCACTCGCAAAATTCTAGATTGCACAAGCAAATTAGTACACGCAAATTGGGATCTTAGTAAATCCGGCCCCTAATGGATAAAATTTGATTCGGACTACATTACAAAACGAACACAAGAACACATGGAAAAAAACAGTCCAGCATAAAGGCATTTAGAAAACTTGGCTAGAAATGTTTGATTGCAAACCAGATAGGCCTACAATTTGGCTCACTTTTTGATTTATTTCTATCTTTTATAACTGGGGAGTATTAACAATACGGTGCCAGGGTCAGTGGGGATTACTGCTAGGGGCTGTTGGATAGAGCCAGAGGGCTGAGAGTCTACCCGGAGCCTGCTGAGGATCCTTGGGGCTTTAACGGGCTGGTGAGGCAGGAACAGGCAGGAAGGCGGGAGGTCTGGGGAGTCCGTGCGCACAATTGACCTATGGCTAAGCCCCGCCCCCTCCACTCACTCGGACAAACCATAGACTGTATATAGAAGTGGACGGAGCCTTCGTGACGTCACCCATTGGTTTCTGAACACCCGTTTTGAAGCCTCGAGTTTCAGATTTGACCAGCGC
>JAJHUR010102553.1:7953-21821 GCA_027495735.1 Lutjanus campechanus | reverse complement strand
TCTATATATATATATATATATATATATATATATATATATATATATATATAGCTAGCAACATGACATGTGATTAGCCTTTATTAATTTAAGGTAATGAAATATGATTGCATTTTTATTTTACTTATGCAAAAATGGGTGGGAATTTTAAGGAAAAAGCAACATATAATAATAAAAATAACGTGAAAATTCTTACATTTACATCATGATTACAAGAGCGTAATAATCAGGGAGTAAAAATTTCCTTTAAGCACGTGTGCCAACCATCCCCGAAATCAGTGTGCCAGCAATCCCTGCTCATATTCGACCCAACCTTGTGATGAAATTATGTCAGCCAGCTACCATCAGAGTCCTTCCAACGTTACATCAATATGTAGCTGATTCTTGTGTTTAGTAACTTGAAGTAGTGCATTTGCTATATCTGTAACATGTTTAGTCCACATACCACTTTTTAATTTTCAATATTATAAAAGTAATCTGCCAGAGATTTCAGAAGTTTGAACATGATAGATGAGTGCAGGTCAAGAAAGCAAACATTGTGATGTTACATTTTGTTTCTGTGGCCTTTAAAGGATCAGAAAATAGCAGAAAACAGAGATGAGTAAATAACTCCATTTGTAACAATATTTGTACGGGGACAGTCAGACTGTGTTCACATTGATTGTGATTCAACAGCTTCTGAGAATGTCAAATATTATTGACATGATTATTATATCAAACCAGCAGTAACACATGGCTGATGGTGAGTTTAAGGATCGTCTCAGTGTGAACAGACTGGACTGGATCCTTGGTGATTTACCAGCAGAGAGCAGCATGGAGTTACCTGAACAGAGAGAAAGTGTCAACATGAGTGTTTAAGGTTTTTCAGGGTTACAAATGACAGTCAGAACCTACAGGCTCGAGCCTCCTCCGTACACTGTATGATCAAACATAAGTTACCTACGAGGCACAGGCCCCGGGGCCCGAAACATCAAGGTGCCCTTCAAGAGTCTGACGATGTGACATTTCTTGTTTGACATTAAGGTTAAACTTAAATTTGAATATTGTTATTTTGTTGGGATTATAAACAAAGACAAAACTATCTTTGGACATATTTTTAGCAACAGCTTCGAGCCTCTGAGAAGGGTTGCTGTCGGGCATTTCACTCCCCTAAGCACTACTGTTCTGTGGTGCAAAAGCAATTACGCCAGCCCAGTCATAAATCTGTAATTCTGATGCTCAATTATATGTCAGTTATTGCAGTAGTTTTTGGGTTGATACCATTTATTACACAGATTTGGTCAAAACTGTAAGAATTTTTGGTTAAAAAAAAAAAAAAATGTTTGAAATTGCTCCAAAATACCACATACCACCATGGAAAAATTCCTGCCTTTTGGTTATTGGAAGCACGTCTGTTCTGGAAATTGCTCAGACCCCCTTAGTGTAAATATACACAGGAAAGCCGCCCATCCCCTGAATGCTGCAGGTCTCTGGTTTGTGATTGTGAAGGTCAATTTATACAGAGACGTCATGTTTCAAAAAAATGGTCTTACTACAGTGAAATCGCTATTACAGGGACTAACATCACCACACATGAATACAGTTGGGTGTAATGAATCAATCATCAGATTTCCAGTCAGACCCAACTGATGAATTCACGATATTCAGCTCTGTTTATGGACCCCAGTCTGCAGGAATATTCAATAGAATAAGCAGAAATTACACATGCATGTTTTTTGTCTAAAGCATGGGATTAGCATAAAATTGGTGTGTCTGTAAAGAGGAAACTCTTGAGTAAAACCCGTTTTCATTCAGATATCTTCAGTTGAGAGGTCAAGAGACAACTTAAAAAAATGCCCATGCCAGTTTTTCCCTCCCCAAAACTTAGTGCCCCCTCTTCCCGTCAGGCTAGCATGGCACGACACCAGCGGACGCCTCAGTTCTTCTAGTTTTGTATGATAACGGTATCGTCACTCTAACTTTAAAACTGCTGCTCCAGCCTTGGAAAGACAGTGATGTCAGCAAAGGACGAGGACGTCCCCACACTCCAATCAACAAGCCCACATACAGTGTTGGCTATCGTTAGCACTTTAAGTATTCCCTTTAGTGTCCCTTTACAAAACTTAAAAACATTTGGGAAGAACCATCGTACCGTCAGATTTTGCAGCTGCCGGCTGTCCTGTATATGTTTGACAGAAGAGCAGCTGACCTAATTTTACATCACAGGTTTATTTGATGGTTTCTTATGATTGTTTTCTGTTGGGTTAATATTCGAGGACACAAGTGTCAGTGTGTTGGCTGGAAACTTGTTTTCAAAAGATGCAACTGCAGCAAGCATAGAGGAAGGCTGATGCTGGGAGTATAGGGGCCTATTAAAGTGTCCTGGGGCCCACAGTCTCAATATTTGTTCGTTGTAAATATTCTGTGGATGCAAGTGTGTCTTAAATTGGTGAGTCACCTCATTCTTAATCCGGGCATTTATTTCTCTCCTCGGCACGAACACAAACAAACAATCCAACAACAACAACAAAAAAAAACTTCTGTAAAGTTCATGTCTCAACCCGAAATCTTTCAAAGCCGTCACAGGTGGATATTTGGACTTTTTCAGTTGGACACAGGCGATTATTGACTTCATAAAGTTCAGAGGTCTTGTATTTCGGTCACAGTGCTTCTATATTGCAGCTTCTTCCCCGCTTTGTTGAAAAGTGTCTCGCTCTTAGATACTCCTTGTCATCTCTTCTTTTATATGATTCCCCGGGCCCCGGACCCCCAGAAGGCTGCTCTGACTGAATATCAAAAAGAGCAATTTGACTGGGCCTTTGAAATGCTTAGCTGTAATGTCAGTCCTGGCCTCTTTCAGATAGAAAGGAGAGGGAAATGTCAGTGCAGATTTCTATCAGCCAAGTCAATAAAGAGTGCCCTCTTGGTGGCCAGCTGGGCCTGCCAACAGGACAACTGCCCTTTTATTGCCCGTGTTTTCAGAGCTTTTAGCCAGGATTTTGGAGATGCATTTTAACATTCACCGTGCACACGTGCCCCCCCTCAGGGAAAAGACTCAAGGCCACCAAAACAAAAACTTTTGTTTCTGTAATAACTTTAACTTGTTGGAAGGTAAACTTCTTATCTTTGGTTTATGTCCATCACAGTGTGGTGAGGACAGATATGATAGGAGCTCTGTGGACGATCCGTCAGCTGTCACATTAAATGATTCTCTCTCTGTAGGAGTCAGAAATACACAGTGAACCTTCACATGTAACCTGCATGCTTTAGTGAGGGAAGTGTCCTGCAGCTCATTGTACTTCATTATGATAAATAATAAATGCTGTTTTATAGAACTATTAATTATTACACTTTTGGCAAATATGAATATTTTTGGCAGTAGGGCTGCAACTAATGATTGTTTTTTATTATCGATTAATCTGCCCATTATTTTCATGAGTAATTAAAGGAGAAATCTAATTCATATTTACTGTAATAAATCATAAGATGACATAAGATATAAGATAAAACATTCCTTTATTAGTCCCACTGTGGGGGGGTTACAGTGTTACAGCAGCAAAGTGGATAGCAAAAATATAAAGAAGCATTAATGAAAAAAAGTATATAGTTTTTATTTATTTATTTTCATTTGACCTTTATTTTACCAGGAAGTCCCATTGGGATTCAGAATCTCTTTTACAAGAGGGACCTGGACAAGGCAGCAGCCAATCACAACATATTAAAATGTAACAAATAAAACATATTAAACAAAAAATCCACAATAAAACAACAAGAACAACTATTGAAACATAGTGGACCTCTCAAGAAAAACACGCACACGTCTCCATCACCACATTCTTTATGATGCCCTTAAATTTATCAATGGATATGAATATTTCTAATCTAAGATCTTTCTGCAGGTTTTTCAAAGCCCATGGTGCGTAGTAGAATATATATATATATTAGAAGAAGAAAAAAAATATATACATACATACATACATACATACATACATACATACATACATACATACATTCATGTATATATATATATATATATATATATAGAGAGAGAGAGAGAGAGAGAGATAACACAAACAATTTAAACACAGGAGACATAAAAATAAAAATATGAACAATATGAATGGGATACAAAAATAGGAATAGTAGTAGTAGTAGTAGTAGTAATAGTAGTAATAGTATGTACAAAATAAGGATACACTATTTTTGTGGCCGATTTTATTTTTCAGGCCTGGGAGAGAAGGCAGAATATTCTGTTTAAGACCAAGCTATGAAATGGACTGCAATTTTGTATTGGGTTGGGCACTTTTTGTGCATGACATGAAAATAAAGAATCAATCAATCAATCAATCAATCAATCATTGCACGGGAGGAATATTCATATTGCACATGATGCAGTGATGATAATATATGATAATACACCTGTCTGAAATATTGAATACTGCACACTGAAATTAAGATCTGATCATAATGTTGGCAGCATTGACATAAATAAAGATGGACGACATGTCTCCACTTCCTCCCTCTGTACAAAATATGCCTGATCCGAGTGCTGCCATCTTGTGCTGGTGACATCATTTGGACCCAGAGTCTGTGCAGTACCAGACCAAAACAAACTGATGAGAAAACTGAACACCTGAACAAACATCTGTTTGATCAGAACTAACTAAAATGACAGAAACTATCTTTGGGAAATATTTGTTTCATCTGTACTTTGATGTTTTAGTTTGGTCCATGTCCCATTTGTTAACATGGAGAGAGCAGGGTTTATGACCACCAACCACCAGGGGGCAATCCAGATGTTTTGGCTTCACTTTTGGGGAGCTTGTTCATCTTTATATGTCAATGATCCACATATGCTGTTTATGCACCGTCAAGAAAACAAACTGATGTAAGCCAAGAGTGTTTCGATGCACCTTTTTACTTTAAAGAGAATTGAGGTTCATGTGTCTTTTTTCTCACATTGTCACGTGTGTCAGTCTGTGGCAGAGGGTAGTTTTGGATTTCATGCCAGCAGAGTTCCTTTGAATCAAAATTGATTTGGAGAAGAAAAGCTGAAGGAAATGAGAGTTTATGAAGCCTGAGCTCCTTGAGATGTTGAAGGTGGCTTTATGTGTGTGTGTGTGTGTGTGTGTGTGTGTGTGTGTGTATTAGTCATCTTGTGGGGACATAAATCTGTCTACACACTCACGTTGTGGGGACTTGCCTTCCTTAAGGGGACAAAACACAAGTCCCCACAAAATAAATCATTCAGTTTTAGGGTGAAGACTTGGGTTAGGGTTAGGGTAAGGTTGGGTTTAGCTGAAGGTCAGGGTAAGAATTAGGGTTAAGCAAGTAGTTGTTATGGCTAGGGTAAGTCTCCATGAAATGAATGTAATGTCCTCTGAGGTGATGGAAACACGACTGTGTGTGTGTGTGTGTGTGTGTGTGTGTGTGTGTGTGTGTGTGTGTGTGTGTTTGTCTGAGTGGCCTGTTTGGGAGTCAGCTCGCCATATGGCAGAGAGCCAGCTTCATCATCAGGATGCTATCACAGTTTTCTAATTACACAGTCTGGACTAGATGTGTGTGCACGTGTTTTAATGTGGATTAAATTAGTTTATTTTCTGTAACTAAAACCACATGTTCACAGATTAATATCCTCTTTTTAAAGGACACTCTGTTTCACCCAGGATCTGTCGTGATCTCTCACATAGTTCTCACAATAACACCATAAAATCCTCATTTATACTTAATGCAGTGTGTTGATTTGAACAAATGCAGGAAGGTGACACAGCTTCAACAACCAGAAGAGATGATCTGTGATCAGGGCAGGCTGAGTCTGGTTCACCACACTTTGTCTTTGTCCTTCATCCCTCATTCAGTCCTCTGTGATGGTCCACTTGTCTCTGATGAAAAACAACCTGACTGTGTCCTGCCCAGCAGACTGCAGCTCCATGCTGAGCTGGGGTGGGAGGTTTTCAGCATTTTGACATCTTGACAATGTTTATTATAAGAGCAAATGAAGTGTTCATGGAAAAGAAAAGAAAACATCTCAAATAAGAATCATATTTAAAATACTCAGCAAGTGTCTGATATGTTTTTATAAAGAAAGAAATCCATGAACCATCAACTTCACCTCATTAAAAATTCTGGTAACACTTTACAGTAAGGAGTTAATATTAGTTAATGCAGCAATAAGCATTAATAACAGTTGATTAATTAACTAATGTGCCTAATAATAATTTACTAATGTGGTTCATGTTAGTTATGATATTAATTCATACATTATTTAATAGTTTTTAAAGATTAACATTAGTTAGTACTGTAATTAACATGAATTAGCATTTAATTAGCATTACAATAGGCATTAAGCAAAAGTTAACAAATATCTCTTGTTAACATTTATTAAAAGTTGACATGTTATTAGGATACTCCTCAACATTAGTTTAGTTAACATTAGTTGTTAATTAACATGTATATCATGAAGTTCACAGCTGAGACATTTCATTAAGAGAAAATGTTTTTTTTAAATGTTTATTTAAGGGTAGTAAATGTCAACTATTGTCCATCCTACAAGTAATGACTTATTTTAGGAAAAAGTTGAGATTAGTGGACACAGTCCATAGACTACATGTAGAAATTTGCTTTTTCTTTTATTTTCATGTAGATGTTAACCTATAATATATTGTGCATGTTATATAAGCATTATTTAACCATAATAGGCAATATAGTAATGCTGAATAAAGATTACTTAACTATAATAACCATGTATTAATGCTCTTTGTGACCCTTATTGTAAAGTGCCTCAAAAATGCAGACAGATGCTCAATAAGCATTAATTAATCAAAATTTACCATGTATTAATGCTTATTAATGTTAATAAATGGACCCTTATTTGACAGTGTTACCAAAATTCTTAAATGCATATTCTCCTTCTCCTTTCTTAAAAAAAAATCATGTCAATCAATCAATTACTCTGTCATAATATTTCAATGTCACACTTGTGTCAGTTGTTCTGGACCAAAATTGGCTTCCAAACCAGTTATTATATCACAAAATACCTTTTAAAGTCCCCCTCGCTCAGAAAATGTGTTTTTCTTCTTGCTCCTACAGTTGGATGTTTGAGCGTCACTGTGCAGAGTGATGTATGTGCAGAGTTTGACACTAGAAGACTGTTTTTACATTCAGCTACTGAGAGTAGAAAGTTTCTCTTTGCTTACTGAAAATCTGATTGTAAGGGGCGGGTCTATGAGCATGATTTGTGACATCACAGCTAGTTTGGAAGTGGCTCTTGGTTCAGTTTGCAACTTGAAACTGAACCTGCCAGTGCACAGACTCTTGTGTAAAACAGGAAAACTTGAGAAATGCGTAAAATTTGCATAGTCATAGATCAGCCTTTTTAATGTTATGTGTGAAAAACATATCAGACACACATTATTGTTCCATGCTGACTGTTTGTATAGACAGTATGTCTTAAACTGAGATTTGAGTTGCGTTTCAGCAGAGAAATGTGAAAACAGGTTTCTAGAAAATTAAATTCCTTTCATTTCATTGTCCCATGAAGGTTTCTTCTAAAGAAGCAAAAGTTGTGTCCATTCAATTACTCAGATAATTACTCACCAAAAAGCATTGTGTGAATCATTGAGGTCTAACAAATATCCTCATAAAACATTTGAAAAGCCTTTTTTTATTTCTTTTTTGTGATATTCTAAAATAGAGCGTTTGCATCTGGGTAAGAACAGTCACATGGCCCCTTGGTTTAGTCATAAAGAGTGACAAAGCCTCTGTAGGGAGGAGGTAGCGGTGGATGAGTGGGTTAAACACAGGACTGACAATGCAAATACAAACAGGGACCCACTCATACAGATGCTGCTTCACACTGCCACTAGTGGGCATTAAACTCCTCATAGTGCCTTTAAGTTATCTACTGGAGAAGCCTGAGAGAGAAAAAGACAAAAGGTTTGTAGCTGGATGAACTTTAGGCTTGTGACATTTCTGTTTTTCTTTCTTCTGCCGTTAGGTGCACACTTATTTTGAAATTCTGCTCACAAAGAGCCTGTTTACACCTGACATTAACATACAGCTCTGAGATCATTTGAGATCTGATCGCTCAGACCACATTCAGAGTTCACAATGAAGGACCACCTACTCTCACCTACTACTGACGTCCTGTAAGTACACAGTTTGGTTCACTGTAATACAAATCGTGTTTGTGCTCTCTTACCTGCAGAGATAAGCAAGCGGATGTTGGTGACAACAGTAAGTTTGGAAGGAGTTATTGATGGTAAACATGTCAAATTATACAAATACAATAAACAGTAACCAGTATAGCTACATTCTTGTCAAACGTCCCCAGACTTCCTCAAAAAAATGCCTGAAACTCTTAACTCTTTGGGTCTTCTTGTAAATTCGGCGAATGTTATACATTACGTTATTTATTTCTTTGTGTGAAAAACACTGTGTCCATTTGTCCAACCACGACAACAATGTGTTCTATTGATGCTACTGTTCCTGTACCCGGTACAGTAAATAGTGCCATTATTGCTGACACAAGGGCTACAGATTCTGCCAGATTTAAAACTGGTCCAAACCAAACTCTGTGCCACTCACATACGCGGGCTTAATTGTTCCGCAGTGGCCTCGAGGATGAAAGCTGCTCAAACCCACAAACAGAGCCAACACAGGGCCCATTTAAGCCTAATAATAAACACTTTAAATTTAATGTCCGCGGTGAAAGGGGGATTTGGTGAGTCTTGGTATTCAGAGTCAATTAAGCCTGGAAAAGCAGCGTGTTGAGACATTCTCGTAAAATGTGATCAGTGTGGACACAGTCGACTTGTTAAACCTGCTACATTTAGAAACTGAAGTGTGTTGTTCTGCAGCCTGAGCTCCGGGCTTTATGGTGCTGCAGAAAATGAAGATTAGAAGAATAAACTTTATTGGATCCCTTTAAAGCCACAATAAGGAATGCAGGCTCTGAGTAACAGTACAAAGAAAAGAACAACAGTGCAGCACTGATTACAATGCTTCATCTCTCAGATACACTTGATCTGTCTCTCAGATGTTTATACTTCCCTGCCATGTCTCTGGCAGCCCATTGGTTCGGAATGAACAGATAATAAATATATAAAGTTTAATTTTTTAAGATAGCCAAATAATTTCCTGACACTGCTGGTCACTCAATTACTCAAACAGGAGGACAGAATGCAGTGTTTGTCTGGGACTATTTTCAGAGGCGGATTAATCCACATTTGCTGCTCTAGTGAGTATTTGGAGCAGCAGGAAGGTGACAACACATTTTGTCGAGATTGAAAGTTGTTTGTCGACTTTTGACAGTACAGTAGTTGGCAAAACAGTAGTGACCAGCTTTACATCTGCTGCATCAAGTTCCCACTTATGCAGCGAGCCAACTCAATCACATGCTGAGCCCAGCTGTCAGTTCAGTTCAGTTTTTCAATTCAATATGTTTTATTGGCATGAATGTTTTATACATAATATTGCCAAAGCATTGATGATGCAATTTTTTTTTAAAAAAGCATGAAATTAATTTCAAATAATTAATTTCACAGCAATCATGGCGTGCAACCCCTTTTTCATCAAATAACTAATTAAAACCAAACTGATCAGTAAAAATTAAAACTTAAACAATCACCAGCATGATCGGAACTACCTAAAATTACAAAAACCACCTTTGAGAAGAGTTTATTTGACATGTTTGGGTTGATGTTTTAGTTTGGCCCTTGTGTCATCTATGACCATCGGAAGGCAGGATCTATGACTTGTACTGCAACCAGCCACCAGGGGGCGACCGAGATGCTCTGGATTCACTTTTGGGGAGCTGCGATCCTGTTCACTTCTACTATATGTCACTGATCTAAACCCAAACCAACCCAAGCCTCAGCAAGTAGTTTTTGCGCCTTTATTCTGACAGTCTGCTCAGACGTTGCATGTTTATTGTCACAGGAAAGACTTTGAAAAGAGGTCCAAAAACAGGTGGAAACGTCAAAACAGGGATCTAAAAGGCACTAATGAATCCGGGATGAAGTCCTCAACAACAGAAATACATTGAACATATTTCATAAAATGAGCATCTCACTTATCCACATCAAAGTAAATTGACTGAGTCCTGTGCAATAAATTGTCAGATAAATAGCAGGACACTAACATGTAAATAAAGTTCCACCTCAGTGTTCCCTCACAGCCTGCTGATCAGTAAAGACCTGCGACAGGAAACCTGATCAAACCTGAGAACTGCTCCTGAGCTGCAGACTCATCTGGTCACCCAGCTGCTTTCTCCCATAATGCTTCAGTGGCTTTTGATGCTCACAAGCAATTTCCTACAGATGACTATCACATTACATCAAATTAAACTGCATTACCTCACACCCAATGAAGAGGTTTATTTACTCAACAGATGGCGGCCTCATCCAGGGGAAATATGAGACGTGCCTCTGTGGATCCTGCAGGTCGCAGCTTTTTTAATTGTTTTATAGAACCAGGTCGGGTCACATGACTGCGGATTAACGCACACAACTACAGTCTGAAGGTTAGGTTATATGTTGTGATTCAAAATGAAGCAGTGAAACATTTGAGGGGATTTTTTGAGAAGAACATAGCTGTGATGCTGTGTGCACTCTCACAAATAAAGGTGCTAGCTAGAACCGCATAGGGTTACAGCTTGTCCCCATAGGAGAACCCTTTTTGGTTCCTGGTCGACCCTTTTATAAAGGTTGCACTTGGAACCCTCTCAGTTCAACCCAACATGAAGGAGTTAACCCAGAACCATCTGTGTAAGGGTCCACCCACAACCCCCTATGAGAGGTGCTAAAGGACAACCCCTCTATGGTACAATGTCCACCCCAAACTCTCTCTGGGGGTTCTATCTAGAACCTTTTCACCTTTCATTTTGTGCCAACAAGAATCCACCCAGTGGGTTTTAATGCAAATCCTTTTATATTACAATGGTTTTATCTAGAACCCACCCAGTGTGCTTCTATCAAGAACCCTTTTATATCTCAAGGGATGTATTTAGAATCCACCAGGGGGTTCTAAAGCAAACCCTTTTACATTGCAATGGTTTTATCAAGAACCCAATGAGGAGGTTCTACCGAGAACCCTTTTAGATTACAAGAATTTTATTTAAAACCCACCCAGGGGGTTCTGCCAAGAAACACATTGTATCCCAAAGGATTTATTAAGAATCTACCCAGGTGGTTCTGCTGAAAGCCTTATTATATTCAAGGGGTTTTATTTAGAATCCACTCGAGGGTTTAGCAGAAAAACTTTACATATCCAAGGGTTTTATTTAGCATACCCCCACCCAGGGAGTTCTAGAGCAAACCCTTTTACATTCCAATGGTTTTATCTAGGACCAATCAGTAGTTTTTACTGAGAACCCTTTTATATTCCAAGGGTTTTATTTAGAATCCACTCAGGGGGTTCTAAAGTAAACCCTTTTATACTCCAGTGATTTTATATAGATCCCATCCAAGGGGTTCTTCCCAGGACCGTTTTATATTCCAAGGGGTTTTATTTAGAACTCACTCACAGGATTCTACCTAGAACCCTGTTATATTATGGTACAAAGAACCCTTGAAGGATTTCAAGAGTTCTTGAAGAACTCTCTTCCAAAAAGGATTCTTTGGGTGAAAATGGTTCTTAATGGAACCCTTAGACTTAAAAAAAAACTGTTGAAGAACCCTGTCTTCTAAAAAAGGGTTCTGGGTAGACCCTCAGCCCTTGAGGAGCAACCCTTTGGAACCCTTATTTCTAAGAGTGTGATATAAGGTTATTTCATCACTGCTAAATCTAATAAATCACAAAGTTTTATTTTAACTTCATGCCTTTAAAAACAAAGTGTTTGGGCTGAAAAGTCACCTCAGCTGTTACATCATCATGGAACAATAACTTCATAAGATGAACCTACAGCAGGATATTTAAAACTGATCTGTTGTTTGAGAAAAACAAGGCTCAGTAATTCATCTGCAGGCTGAAGTCCTGACTGCAGAACTGGGATGAAAACCTGTTTCCATGAGGAAGCATGATGTATGGCTGTTTCCTGTTTTGCTCCTGTGAATGGGCTCTTTGTGTCCTCTGCTCCGCTGCAGTCTCACTGAGCGTGTCTCTGAAGTGTCCTGAGCTGAGACCTGGACTGTGTCTGAGCGGCCGCTGACAGCGGAGCAGATAGAGACAGAGGTGGTCAGTGTGTTGAAGAGGAGGATGGAAATAATGACCCGTGTTTGGCAGAGATATCACCTTATCATCTGCCCTTTAGCTCTGTGGCTCCATCTTTAGTCTCATCAGAGATGAGTGGAACAGTTGTGCAGCCAGGAAGAGCCACAGTGATACATGACAAATGTTTCATCAAACTAAATCTGCCTTCTATTTAAAGCTTCTACAAGGAGTTTTTAATTGGTTATAAAGCAGTCTCAGTTCAACGCTGATGCCTGTATATGACGCTCTTCAGCAAATGAGACCATCCGAGAGAATATTGGCTATTTCTACAAAGTTATTCTTAATGGCTGCCACCTGCTCAGATTCTCCTTGAAATCAGAATTAACAAGCCAGCATTTACACTTGTCCTGCCAAAATTACAGTGAGTAGTACAGTGGCCAATTAAATTTTAATTTTTATTTCGCTAATTTTATTTTTGATGTTATATTTTGTGATTATGGTGGAGAAAGTACTGCCACTTTTAACTACAGGGGGCTCCAAAATCAACAAAATATGAAATTTCCTTGAAGTAATAGTATTCAGATGCTTTACAGATGTAAAGGTGACACACTATATAACAAATAAAAGTCCTGTGTTCTAATTGAGTGACAGTATGTAAATGTTATCAGAAAATAGACCTTGAAGTGTTTATTATGCAGAGTGGACCCTCAGTGTTGTATTCTTACTTGATTTATTAAGTCTGCCAGGTATAAGCTTGAAGGGGATCATGCGCTTGGTCCTGTGTGTGTCTGAAATGTACTCAAATTATAAAAGTAAAAAGTCGTCCTCTGAGGGACATTTCTACTGACTGTTTCTGTGCAAAGCTGACTGAACCTCACCTTTACTCTGCAGTCGAGTCTTCCTCTCTTTCTGTTTCATCTTGTTACATCTTTTACATTGTTGTAAAAGAAAGTACAGATGTTTGTGTTGAAATGTAGAGAGTAAAACAAAAAAGTTGTCAGAATAAGAACTATTCAAGTATTCTCTTTGTAATCTTCTCCTTTGTATTCTTCTTCTTTATGTTCTTCTTCTTCTTTGTATTCTTTTTCTTCTTCTTCCTCGTTGTTCTATATTCGTCTTTGTATTCCTCTTCTTCCTACTCTTCCTCATGTTCTTCTTAATATTCTTTGTATTCTTCATCATCTTCATATTTCTCTTCTTTGTATTCTTCATTTTTCATTCTTGGGATTCTTCTTCCTCATCTTTGTATTCTTCTTCTTTGTCTTTGTATTCTTCCTCTTTTTCTTCTTTGTGTTCTTCCCCTTCTTCTTCTTTCTTGTATTCTTCTTCATCTTTGTATTCTTTTTTCTTCCTCTTCTTCTTTGCATTCTTCCTTTTCTTCATCATCTTTGTATTCTACTTTTTCTTCATCTTCATCTCTGAATTCTTCTTCTTCATCTTCTTACTTGTATTCTCCTTCTTCTTTGTATTCTTCTTGTTGATATTCTTCTTCTTCTTCTTTGTTTTATTCTTCTTCATCTTCATTTTTGTATTCTTTGTATTCTTTCCTATTTGTTTCCTTCATTGTATTCTTCTTCATAGTCTTATTATTATTTGTTGTCATTTTTGTATTTGTCTTCTTCTTGGTATTCTTGATCATTTTCTTCTTCTCCTCTATATTTTTCTTCTTTGTATTTTGTTCTTTGTATCCTTCCTCTTTGTTCTGCCACTCTCATGACAAACAATTACAAGAAATAAAGGTG
>JAJHUR010102552.1:0-10253 GCA_027495735.1 Lutjanus campechanus | reverse complement strand
GAAAAAAAAATATTTTAGACACTTAAAAAAGTTTCATCTAAAAACATCAACATCAGTTTAAGTGTCTGCTGTATTGTGTTTGTGTACATAATGAATTGTCTTTAATGAAATTATGCACAATGGGAGTGCCACAAGGCTTGATTCTGGGGGCCCTGTTGTTCACTTTATATATTAATGATCTCCCAGTTTGTGAGAGTTTGTGACAATGTGGCAATTCAGATGTTTGCTGATGATGTGATTTTATACACTCATGGTAGAGACGTTGAACAAGTGGCCACTAAGCCCTCATTAATGCTTTAAAGTGTTTGAGTGATGTGTGTCTTACTTTGAGCATTAAGAAAACAGTAACAATAAAACAAAAACACAGTTTAGTGTCAACAGACAAATAGTCAAAAATTTTAGTGAGGTTGCTTATTTAGGAATGATCTTGGATTCTAATCTTACAGTTGAAAGCCATAATAAAAGGATGAGTAAAACACTGATATATAAGTTTAGTAAATTTTGACATATGAGGAACTCTTTAACAATAGAAGCATCAAAAACATTCAGCTCCACTCCGAGCAAATGAGCAGAACTTCTCAGTTTTCTCTAAACTCAGACTTCTCACTGCAGCAGACTGCCTTTACTCTGCTTTTTCATATACACATAAACAGTGGAACATGCTTTTGTCTGAGCTTAAAACTGATTTTAATATGGCGTAAAACAAATCCAGTCATGTCAGCATTAATTTGACCATGATTCAGGCTCTCAGTTAAAATGAATTGTAATTTATAGTTATAGTTATACAGTATATGTACATATTAATGTGTGCTTGTAGATTTGTCTGTGTGATTGTTTTGTGTGATAGAGACTGTCTGAATGTATTGCATGTAAATGTAAATGTAAAATAGCTAATAGACAAATCTGGCACAAATCATCTTTTCTCATTTGAGATGAATGTTTTTATGTTCAGTCCTTGCTTGATAAAAAAAGAATTGAAGGACAAAAAGTGAATCACTGTGTAACTGCCATCCAACTCAGTACGGTCGACTGTGCTTTTGCTTAGTCATGTTTTCACGTGACATGCAGCGCCTTCTATTCCAGTTCTGTATCAGAGTGTTTGGTCTAAGGTAAAGCACAAACATACACTCCTGCAGCCTTGGTCTCTGGATGGAGACGTGTTATCAGGACAGCTTCCCTGGCTGGCCCAGACACAGAAAGGAGGCAGAGATAGTTGAAGTACATTTTATTGGATTTGTAACTGACCCCAAACATGACCTGGTCATTTTACCTTTAAAGGTGAAATATGTTAGACCCTAGTGTTCACAAATGAGTACTGCAGTCCAAATAATGAATTGGAACCATAGAGGTTATATTAAATAGGTTGAATCTCTATTTAATATACAACCTATTGTTGTAGCGACTTGTTTCACTTGTCTTGCACTCTTGTGCAAGATGAGCACAACATTATGCTCAGACAGTGACAAGTGAGGATGAGTCCTCCGCTGTAAATTAATCCACTGTTAATAACAGTCAGTTGTCTGTCAATGTAAAGTTAAGCATTATCCCAAAAACAAAAGCCCACTGCTCTAAAAATACACACTCTGGAGTTGGAGTTCAGTGGCTGCCTCACTGCCAAACTACATCAACATATTGCTAAATATGTATAGTGTAACAGTTATACTCATCTACTCCTTAAGATTATTAATGATTTCTTACCACTCATAAACAGGCATTTACTAATTAGGTGAACATTCAGCATTAATTTGAACTCTGATAAACATAGAACAGGCAAACAAAAACAGTTATTCAAAGGAGAACACTGGCTGTGCACTCTGGATAGAAGCTGAGGTTCTATCCAGAACCACTTGCTTATGAAGAAAACTTTCTTGAAGAAAGGATTAGGCAACATTTTTTGTGAGACTATTGAGACCCTCAGTAAGTTCTCAATAAAGAAGTTCTAGATGAAACCCTTGGAATATTATTATCATATTCTAATTAATATATTACACATATTGTCTGTAGAACCCCTGGGTGTCGTGCCTTGAGAAGGTGGTAAGATTGTGGATAGAACCCTTAGGGAGGGTTCTCCTAAAGAACCTCTCATGTGGGTTCAGGGTGAAACCTTTCACAAATGGTTCTTGGTAACCCTTTATGATGGGTTCTAGGTAGGACTCTGTGGAAGGGTTCCAAGTTGAACCTTTATAAAATGTTAGGATTAGGGTTAGGGTCAATTTTATTATTTTAAGAAACCATGAGTCAGACAAATACAAATCCATTGATGATAATAATAATAATAATAATCATTTATTAACAGTACCATATAAACCCTATCCTCACCCACCCCACCCACAATGTCGTAACTATGTCCTTAAATGTTTGTTAAGGTTCTGAGTCATCCAGGTCATGGTATTTGTAGCAAGGTTTGTTGTAGGCAACTGGACTTGACAGAGTTCTTGAAGATGTTTCGCCTCTCATCCAAGAAGCTTCTTCGGCTCTGGGAACTAAGCTTCTTGGATGAAAGGCAAAATGTCTTCAAGAACTCTATCAAGTCCAGTTGCCTATGAAAATCCTTGCTATGTATGTCCTTAAATGCTTTCACACACACCCTTTCTTTCTTTGGTTTGGGTCTTGTTTCACGGTACACGAGCAGACTAATTATCATTATATACGTAACCTGAATCACCACCAGTGTGTGTATGTTTAATTAGAAGGTATCAATGTTTCTTTAAGGTGGGGCAGTTGTTGGTTTTTCCTGGTTCTCCTGTTATCCCTACTCACTCAGCCAGTCACTCAGTCAGTCAGTCAGCCAGTCAGTCAGTCAGTCAGTCAGTCAGACATCAGCTTGTGCAGAAGCCAGTCAACAAGTCCATAATGGCTGTCAACATCCCAGGAGTGATAGCGATGGTGTTTTTCTACCTGGTGGTTCTCGGGACCGGCATCTGGGCCTCGTTCAAGTCTAAAAGAGAACAGAAGAAAAGTGCAGCCACTGGAATGGACATGGCCCTGCTGGGAAATAGGAGCATCAGCTGGGTGGTGGGAATCTTTACAATGACAGGTGAGGAGAACACAAAGCTCAAACTGTTTCACTGTCAATTACAAACAACTTGTAACTTGTGCAAAATGTTTATTTTTTTATGTCACAGCATAGTCATAGTGTGCAGCTATTTTATTTTTTAAAGTTACTCAGGCATTGTTAGTATAATTCTTATTTGGCTTTGATTTAGAAGGGCTACAGAGTTGACATGTTATGACTGAGAGACATCTGATAGCGATTTAATGAATTTGTCAAAAAATAGAAAGTTTACCAGTGTTTGAGCAGTATTCCTGGCTTTGTTTAAACCAGGAAGTGAGTCAGGGGTCCTTAGGGTAAAGCTAAGCCTTTTTATGTTCTTGTAAAATCTGATGGAAGTGACAGAAATCTGAGACACAACTTTAAGGACCAACATTTTTATTAACTGTTTCCCCACTGCAGCCTTTTGTCTTCTGTCCATATACCTTCTGTTTGTCCACTGAATTTCTTACTGTGTGGATTGATCCTGTAGCAACATGGGTCGGAGGAGGCTTCATTGTCAGCATGGTTGAGATGGTGTACACGCCATCTATGGGACTAACCCGGGCACTCCTGCTGTTAATAGCATGCAGCTCATCGTTTATTGTTGGTAAGAGTCCAATGGGATAATATATGGCTCTGTGTATAACAAAACATAGTGCCTGACAGTCATATAGCCTGACAATCTCAAAAACAGGAAATACTCAGAGGAGTAGTAATGACCTAGACCACCTCATAAATTGACATTAATGTAACCCTCCAAAATCACAAGCCTTGCCCTCCTCAGTTACTGTTGCTACACCTGTCAAGCTTTCCATTTTTGCACTGTACATATGCAGTCTACTGTGTGAAAATGGTGGCAGATTTAACTTTGAAACTGTCAGTAATATGTGAACCATGAGGTCTTCAATTCCACAGAGAAGTCAACAAAAGCAGCTTCTCATTTCTGGCTGTTGGCCGAGGATTTTGTTGCCTAAAATGATGACTCACTAGCAGATTTCATAAGTCTAGCTGGCTAATGTAAGCTAATGCTAATGCTTGGACTACCTAAGTCAGCTGAGAAGTCCATGTCAAGCTGATGTTTTAATCACACATTCAAGACGAGAACCCTGTAAAAGGGTTTTAAATATGTAAAGTAACAGTTGCATTCATGATTCACTAACGTCAGTGCTAAAAGACTGAGACTCAAACTACATCCCAGTAACACTGACCCACACATTTAACTTTACATGTCAATGGAATGAAAACTGTGAACAGTAAAGCAGGAGACAAATAAAAAATGATGATGATGTACTCTGTCCTTTTTTAAATCAAGGTGGCTTGATCTTTGCAAAGCCAATGAGAGAAAGAAAGTATGTGACGATGCTGGACCCAATCTATGACAAGTATGGAAAAGTACTAACAGCTGTACTGAGCCTGGGTTCACTTATTATGGATGTGCTCTTGGTGCCCACAACACTAATTGGTTTAGGTATGTATATACATATACAAGACATATATTTGTAACCATGTGTTTACACTTCCTTTAACTATTATTGGTGCCGTAAACAATTCTGGATTGTTGAGTCTCATTCCCAGGCTTGGGTCGAACCACCAACCCAAAGCATGACTTGGAATGAGACTCAACAATCAAAAATCTTTCTCTTGAATCATTTACTGCACTCCTAAGTACAGTGAATGTATACATGAATATACACTGATCAGCCACAACATGACCTTGTTTTCTTTCCTTGGACCATATTTGGTTACTAACTACTGCATTACTGGAACACCCCACAAGGCCTCTGCTCCGACCCAGTCGTCCAGCCACCACAGTTTGGCTCTTGTCACTCACGCTTGCCCATTTTTCCTGCTTCCGACAACCTGATCTCATCCCGTTCTCATACTGATGCCCAAGGTACCATTTAGCTGCTGTGTGCACTTGCTCTCAGTCCAGATCAGCCCAGCAGTTCACTTCAGCTCGCTTCAGTTCCAACAACTTGACACAGAAGAAAAAAGAAAAAAACAAACAAAGACATCCTGTCACTGTCGTTTGGCTCTGGTGGCTCAAAAATGCCCACGGAGTTTCCATGTTTCAGGTCACTTTCAGGTTGTAATGGTGTTTGACACTGAGACAGTGGAGCAGACACACACCCGGTGTTTCAGAGCAGAGAAAATAGCTCATTTTCACATGATTTTGAGACCTAATTTTATATACTTAGTGATTTTCTTAATCACTGTATAGATATGATTTAGTGCAGTGACTATGAACTAATATTAATGAAGTAATATCAACTCAAAGACTGGTTTTCACTGAGAGAATGTGTTGGACAGGAGGAACCATGAGTGTGGTCCTGGATTTTTCCTACACTGCGTGCATGTGGATCTCTGCTTCCATCATCATTATCTACACACTGCTGGGAGGTTTCTACTCTGTAGCCTACACTGATATCATACAGCTTGTTCTCATATTCTTCAGCTTGGTGAGTTCACTGTACCTTTTGCTTTAGTTCTAATTTAACACTCATACACAAGGCATCAAAAACTCCAAAAGACACCTTTAAAAGTTTAATATTTACATTTTTTATTTGTCTCTGCAGTATCTCTGTGTTCCCTTTGTTTTGACGAATCCTCACACCTTGGACATTCGCCAGACGATGATGAACAACACCTTACACGCTCCCTGGATTAGTGCACCAGAACTGAAAAAGATCTGGATAATTATCGATGATTTCTTATTTTTTGTAAGGAAGCAACAGTGGGGCCTGTATTAAATGCTGTTCACTTGAGTTTTGATATCTTCAGAATGATGATAAATAACATAAATATTTAAATAATGGACTGTTTTTCATTGCAACTAAAGAATAAGAGAGGATGTAGGCTGAGGATTAATATCTATTATCTTAAGGAAATATGACTGTAAATTATCCTCTGACTGTGGTTGTAAAGTTTGAAGTGATAGTTCAGATTGTTAGAAGTGGGGCTGCATGAAGTTCTCATCCAGAGTTGGGGTATTTCCTACAGTCGATGCTGATCGCTTTTATATAAGCCAAATATCACTCTCTCCAACCCAACCAACCAACTCCACAGGCAAACTTAGTAAATTGCAGAACACACGAGTTGCTAGCCTACCACTCCCTCAATCTGTTAGTTCATTTGTGTTATTGTGTGACTTGTTTTTAAAAGGATAGTTCAGATTCACAGAAGTCACACAATAACAAAACAAACCAACAGATGGAGGCAGCAGTAGACCAACAATTCCTGTGTTCTGCAGGGTAAAATGACTGATTATGTTAATGGAGTTTGGTTGTTTTGGGGAGAGCAAAATTTGGCTTGTACAGTACCGTGCAAAAGGTTGGGGTCATCCCTATGTTCCCCGAGAGTTAGGGTTAGGGAAGATCACTGTCAACATTACATAGGCATCAAGGTCCTAGGTCCTAAGGTCCTATGTTCCCCGGGGCCTTTTTGGGGAAAAGCGGGGAACATAGGACCCTTTTTTCTAAAAAAGGGTCCTATGTTCCCCGGTCACATACAAAGCGGGGAACATAGGACCCGGGGAACATAGGTACGCTCCCCAAAAGGTTTAGGCAGGTGTGAAGAAATGCTGTAAAGTAAGAATGCTTTCAAAAGTATAAAATTTAATTGTTTATTTTTATCGATTCACAAATTGCATAGTGAGCGAACAGAAGAAAAATCTAAATCATATCAATATTTGATGTGGCCACCCTTTGCCTTCAAAAGCATCAATTCTTCCAGGTACACATGCACAAAGTCAGGGATTTTGTGGGATCATAGTCAGGTGTATGATTAACCAGTTATACCAAACAGGAGCTAATGATCATCAGTTTCATATGTAGGTTGAAACACAGTCATTAACTGAAACAGAAACAGCTGTGTAGGAGGCTTAAAACTGGGTGAGGAACAGCCAAACTCTGCGACCAAGATGAGGTTGTGGGAGACAGTTTGATGTCAAAGGTCAGACACCATGACAAGACTGAGCACAGCAACAAGACACAAGGTGGGTATAGTGCATCAACAAGGTCTCTCCCAGGCAAAGATCTCAAAGCAGACGGGTATCATGATGTGCTGTTCAAGCTCTTTTGAAGAAGCACAAAGAAATGAGCAACGCTGAGGACCGTACACGCAGTGGTCGGCCAAGGAAACTTGGTGCAGCAGATGAAAGACACATTATGCTTACTTCCCTTCAAAATCGGAAGATGTCCAGCAGTGCCATCAGCTCAGAACTAGCAGAAACCAGTGGGACCCTGGTACACCCATCTACTGTCTGGAGAAGTCTGGCTGTGGAAACAAGGCCAAGTGACTCAACTATGCATGAAAACAGAGGAACTGGGGTGCAGAAAAATAGCAGCAGGTGCTCTGGACTGATCTGAAATATTTGACTGTAGCAGAAGGCAGTTTGTTTGCTGAAGGGCTGGAGAGCGGTACAATAATGAGTGTCCTCAGTGCTGAGAAATACCGGCAGATATTTATCCATCATACAATACCATCAGGGAGGCGTCTGATTGGTCCCAAATTTATTCTGCATCAGGACAACGACCCCAAACATATAGCCAATGTCATTAGGAACTATCTTCAGTGTAAAGAGCAAGGAGTCCTGAAAGTGATGGTTTGGCCCCCACAGAGCCCTGATCTCAACATCATGGAGTCTGTCTGGGATTACACGAAGAGACAGAAGGATTTGAGGCAGCCTACATCCACAGAAGATCTGTGCTTAGTTCTCCAAGATGTTTGGAACAACCTACTTGCTGAGTTCCTTCAAAAATTGTGTGCAAGTGTACCTGGAAGACTTGATGCTGTTTTGAAGGCAAAGGATGGTGACACCAACTATTGATTTGATTTAGATTTTTCTTCTGTTCTCTCACTTTGCAATTTGTAAATTGATAAAAAATAAACAATTACATTTGATATTTTTGAAAGCATTCTTACTTTACAGCATTTCTTCACACGTGCCTAAAACCTTTGCACAGTACTGTATAACAGCACTTTCCTGTAAAGAAAAGGTTGTCTGACGGCAAAGTAAAGTAGTGTAAATATTCTAAATATTCTACACACTTAGTTGGACCTTGTTAAGTGGCTAAAATACATTTTACCACTGACCCCGTCCACAGCAGTATATTTCTTAGTTTCTGTGCTGGTGCCTCACTGTGCTTCTTCTAACAGGGGATGTACCAGCCACGATCTACTGCATTGTGATTATATTAACCAACTAACATTTTTATTGTTAAGGCACTGTCGAATCTGGGTCGTCAGTGTTTCTACCAGAGGACCTGTTCAGCTTCTTCCTCAGTCACAGCCAAGCTCACATGCTTGGCTGCTGCTTTCACCTTTCTTGTGTTTGGGATACCTCTTATACTGTTTGGAGCAGCCGCTGCATCCACAGGTAATGATGTTGTCTTTCTCCTTTGTGATAAAAACCTTCAAATAATTGGGCAAATGTCTTGTATTTATGTAGGCCCAGTAAAAGGGGAAAAAACTATCCCCATGGTAAATCATAATTGGGAGTGTAATTAGTGGGTGGCAGTGTAATTAGTGAGCTAAAGAGATGATGGTGATCGCTAATTAAATGTCAGGCTACAGCCCAGGACGTCAGAGCGTGTCTCACGCTGCTGTTGTTGTGTTTGTTACCTGTTGCCTACCTGTGTGGGAAGCCCTGGTTGTTGTTTTTTTTGGGTAATGCTACGGATCTGACCTATCCTCTGGGTTTAATCCTGAGATTGAGACACTGATTTAAGAACACGGACTTGACTTAACAAGGACAGTAAGCCGGATGCCAGACTAGCAGCTAGCCTGGCTACACAGCGGCTCTTCCGTATTGCTACTGGTAACCTTGCAACGGTCGCAACTTTGTTTCAGACTTCCTGCAGATTTTCGGCTCTTGACTGAAAACCAAGATGCCCCCAAAATTCAAGCCAACAATCTCAGAAGAAGAAGTAGAAGACATAAAAAGATCTTTGAACTTTATGTCAGAGGAAATAACAAACATCTCCAAACAACAAAAAGTGATTATGAATCTGATGGAAAAAATAAAAGAATTAAAAAGACAAAAAAGAAACTGAAGAGTTGGTTTGACTCAAATAAACTCACACTAAATCTAAGCAAAACTAAATTCACAATATTTGGAAATCGGGCAAATAACTCACAAAAGAAACTCATGATAAATAACATAGAAATAGAGAGTGAATGAAATAACATTTCTTGGAGTCATAATTGACAGCAAATTATCCTGGAAGTCACATATACAGTACATTACAGCTAAAATAGCAAAGTCAATTGCAATATTACATAAAGTCAAATATCAAATATAATTTATTCTGTTTTTCTTTTAACCTGTTCCAATAAAAAAATAAAAAAAATAAAAAATAATTGTGAGATTAATAAATCGAAATTATGAGATAAATAGTCAAATCATAATTGTATAATAGTAAATTCAACTTTTTACCTCATAATTATGAGTTTTTATCTCACAAGTTCAACTTTATATCTCATAAATGACTTTGTATTATATAATTTCTTAAAATTTTGACTTTTAATCTTTAGTCTTTTAATTTAATTTTTTGTTGTTGTAATTTTTCATCATTTTCATGATTTTTACTTTCTATCTCATAATTTCAACTTTTTATATACATATATATATATATTTTCCACTGGCAGAAAAGGGTTTTCATAAATATTTCATGCATCAGAGAAGAACAAAAAATTTGGCTACTCGCCAAACAGAAAATCTTCTCACATTTAGTGCTTGGTGGTTGTTAATTTCAGATCGCATTAATTGATTCAGGTAATTAAGGGAAATGACTTGATTCATGGCACACTTTTTAATTACAAAATAACAATAACAAAAATTAAAAATAAACAAAAAATAAAAATAACAGATTATGTACGTGTTAATAACAGCATAATAAACATGTTTAATGTGATTACATGCATTACAAACACATTTACTGAGTTTAACTGACTTTAACTGACTTACGCCGGGATTCCACCGGGTCCGGATTCGGTCCGGCTCCGCTCCAATCTGGTCGGATCCGTCATCCGACGTCCGTCAACCCTCAATTCGACGGATCGTCTGTGGTACGAAGCATTGCCGCTCCGCCTTGCAGCAGGATCAACAAGATCTCTCAATTGAATGTATAATTGCGCGATATACAGAAGCGGGATTTTACTATTTATAGATAACCACATCCATTCGGAGGAGTAGTAGTAGCCAACAAAAACTTGGTGC
>JAJHUR010102550.1:0-17974 GCA_027495735.1 Lutjanus campechanus | reverse complement strand
TAAAGAGGTGAAATGCATTTTATTTACCTGGTTGTGGTATATGTATCAGTAAATTGGTGTTGCTGCTCAGAATGAGGTTTCCTAACGTGCTATGTATGCACATATATGGAATTTGCCTGTAATTAGTTCTACGTTTCCTTGTTTACCTTTCTTGCTTGTGCAGTCTCTCTGGGCTGCACATATGTAGGCCTTTTATCGAAACTTGTGGGCAGCGGAGTGTGACACATGGCTGACATGAGAGACTGAAAATAAAATACCCCCTTCTGTCTGCAGCGGAGAGGGGCTCAACGAGGAGACAGGAAAGGATCTGATCATCAGATCTGTCCTCCCTGGAGAGGGAAAACGCCTTGCTCTCTGAACACACACTGAAGACACTCCCTCATTTGCAGTCTTTTATGACTGCCTGGGATGAACTAGTGTGAGATGAGGAGGCAGGCAGTAGATATAAGCGTTGCTGGCTTTGTTTGAAGCGCTGCATGCTGGGATTTTGTCTCCTAACAGGGACCTGTTTGTTGTTTATTTGCTGTGTTGTGTTTGATTTGAAACAAATGTTGTGTCTGTTGTGTCCTTCGGCTGCTTTTTAAACCAAATCCGACACGTGGACACAGAGCGCTGAGCCATCAGTGATGCCTGTCCGACTTGGCTGGGCTACAACAGGAAATAAATAAAAGGCTCTGGTAGTGCTATCAATTCATTACTGTACTATCACATCCAGCAGCTGGGCCACAGCAGGGGACTAGTTAGCCGCTTAGTTAGCCTGAGAGATGCCTTCAGTCTCAAGGCAAAAACTCATTAGTGCAGACTAGTTGGAGTCCATTTTCATCATGTTCACCTCGAGCTGCACGCTGTGTCTCATGTGTGGCTGCACCAGCGAGCAGTTGGTCCTTCAGCGCTGTGCACTTTTGTCCTGAAAACAGCCCGAACTCCCGCGGCTCCGCTTGATTGTTTTCATTAGTCTGCCGGCGGTAGCTTGATACCGCTCTCCGCCACTATGGCTGTCATTTTCCATGATCTCCAAAAATATGGGAAGGTGAAGCAGAGGGTTGTTTTTATAGTATCCCCACCCATGTTGTTACTGTCATATCAGTGTGGAGGCTGATATAAACCTACATGCTCCAGGCCACACATTTCACTCTGCATTCCTGCGCCTGTAATTGGTTATTGTGGAGATACGTAGAGGGGGGTTGGGTGTAAGCTGCGGAGGGGAAATGAAAAGAAAGACGGAAGAGGGGGTGAAAATAGGGGGTGGATGTATATTTCACTTCAAACTACAACCACAAGCACAACTGGGAGAGATAGGACGCGGCTGCCGTTGCCAAAATACATCCCCCCGTGATGAAGAGGAATTTTTAACACATCTTTCATTTGCATGTGTTCAATTAGGTCTCCTTCGGATCCTGCTGTGGCGATGGTGGCAGGGGAGCCTGATTCTGGGATCTCCTCTGTCAAATCACACAGTGGTTGCCAGAGATGACATGGGTGGGCCAGCATGGTTACATCTGGCTTCTGAGCTAATTTGTTTGGGTTTATTTTGTGCGGAGTGATGTATGATGTGATGGTAGAGGAGGAGAAAACCAACATAAGCTCCCTGTTTAGCCTTGAGCTGATTGATGATAGTGCAAATTATAGTATTGCTTAAATAATTAGCTGATTGTCTTATGTCATTTATCAAGCAAATATGCAAAATGCTCCTATTAGCAATGTGAGGATTTGCTGCTTGTAATTTAATCTCTACTGGTTTGGACTATTAGTCAGACAAAACAAGCAATCTGAAGACATCATGTATGTGCCATGTTGTTTCATCACAATATGATATTCTATAGATACTTTCGACAACAATACATCATTTCAACAATACGATATCACAATGTCTGCCACAAAACGATTTTGATTAGATTCAGTTCAGGGGTCTGTGATTGATATCAGACGGTATCAAGTGTGCATTAAACACAGTTACATTTATGTCAACTCACGCAAAACAACTTAATTATGATTCAACAATTTTACGACTGAAATGTTCGAGACATTAGTGACACAGACATGCCATGTGATTTTCAAAATATCTTCACTTTGCATCTGTAATGTTGGATTGTTAGACATTGAATCGATATATGAGTCCAGATCCATGTATCTTCACACCCCCAAGTGCAATGGTGTGTTTACTCACATGCGCATGGATATCTGTATCAGAAACAAGACCAGAACAAGCAAAGATGTTTGACTGTGGGGTGAAAAGTTTGACTGTGCAAATTTATTCAGCAGACAAAGAACAAGATGAGCCTGATCGAAACACAAAAAAAGATATTTGTAAAGTCTTGGTAGGCAAAGTATCCCAGCACCTTTAGCTGGGCAGAAGTTCATACTGCAAAGCACGTACAACATACACCTTGATAAATTACAAACCAAGTTCACTAGTTCCAGGTAGCACATCCTATAGATGAGTTATGACTTACATTTTCATTATTAAGTTGACATATAACTGCATATTATCTATTGCAAAAAATATAAGGTATAGAACCAAAAGCTGATGCCTGTTTACCAGCCAGTTTTAAAAGTTAGTGTTGCGTCCTAAATATTTTAATCAAATGTACATCATATTGTGCGTTTGCCCCCATGTTTCCTTTCAATCTAGTGCAGTATAATATAATCTGTGTTAGTTTACAGCTTAACACTGCGGTGGGAATTGCATACACGTATGATTATTTGTTTCTCTGACTGATACATCACTGGCAAACTGACCACTTCTCCTCCCTGCGAGCTCAGAACTTGTGGCGGTGCACTAATTAACAACTGTTTGTTATGTTTGTCAGACAATCAGTAACCCCGGTTCTGGCATCAGAAATGAATTGAGGTAGACGTGACACATTTGTGTTGTTCCAGACTGTGTTCAGATGCAGTAAGTGAGAGATTTTATATTTAATTTCAAGTGGAGGATTTTTGGTAGAGTAATCACAGACAGGTACCTTTAACAGACGATTTTAGTGGCGTAGCATCGGCAGAGTATCTCACGAGACTCTTGTCTATGTTTTATCATTAGAATGAGTATCTGTCTACTTTGTGACACATAAATATATTATTAAACAAGACCTTCAAATCATCGTTCTGGAACAGTAGGTGGGTTTATTAGCAGCAGTTTGCTTTTGACCTTTGGACGCTCACCAGATTTGAAATGATTTTCTGTCAACATTCTCCAGTGTATGATGCCATGAGAAGAAATGCCTCTCCTGCTTTCAAAACAAAAACAAAGACTGGGAGTTTGTTTAACCACCTTGATTTGAAATTCACATACACATATTTAAACTTTTGGTACACAGCCTTTGGGTTAGAGTTAGAAATATTACAAACCTAAAGTATTAAGATTTAATGGCAACATTAAGTTATTGATTTCAGACAGTAAAGTTCATAATGAAACTAAATGGACTGTTGGCTGTTTGCTAAGTTATTGTTGGTATGCCTGTTTCAATGATGCGTACAAATTCCTTGAAATCCTGGTTAGAAGTAAACAATAGCTGACCACGCATGTTGTTAGTTGAAATGAGTCAGTGCTTGTAGATTTTATCAGGCTGTGGCGATCTAGCTAATTAAGCTAATGTATTTTTTGTTTGTTTGTTTTTCTCTTTATTGAGCACATAAGAAATACAAAAAAATAAGACTCATTTTCAGGGAGGAGGGAAAGAACAAATGACAGAAATAAAAAAAAAAACAATAAAAGAAAGCAGCACACCAAAACAGGAATAATCTCACATTAACTTAAACACATCTTTTAATGAAAACAACTTAAAGAGTTTCCCTGTTTAAATGGAGTTTCCCTGTCATGTTTAAATGCTTTTAATGTTCTTAATTTCAGTTTTAACATTACAAAACAAAAGGCCTTGACAATGCAGGCTAATAATGTGTTTGCAAATATGTCAGGGAATGAGTTGAGTTGGGGTTACCAGAGTGCAAACTTCCCCTTCCCCTTAAGCTAAGATCTGTTGTAGCCCCCACACATAACCTGTAACCTTGCAGAATAATGTTATCAGCTAATGATACGCTGAACTCTTCGCCTTCAAAGTAATAGCTCGTTAGCTGGACGGGCTAACGTGTGAAGCTTACGTTAGAACAGATAAACACACTTTTCTCTTGTATTTGGAAAATGTAAAAAAAAAAAACCTCCAGACTTTATACATAGAAATCCATTATTGTTGCTAAGCTATGATTGCAGTTCGGGGAAGGGGTTTACTGAGTGGTCAACTGGAATCCTGTTTGATTCCTCATATTTAATTTAGACGAGTGCAGTCCATAGATTCACCGTGTTGTCTGCTCTAATGACGAGCAGTGATTCGACTCAATAAGGGCATGATGAGATTGTTGGCTTTGAAACGGGAGTCAATGATATCGCCTGTAGCTCTGCCGCTGGTGATGGTTTATGCCTTGTCACCAAAGATGCATCTAATTAAGTTGATTAAAGCCCGCCATATCAACCTCAGTAATTGCTTTTAAATTTGTCCCTCTAAATTGATTCCCTCTAATATGTCCTGAATTGAATTAAACTGAGGTGTCGGGTAGAATCACTTTCCACGAAGAAAAAAAGGTTTAATCAGCGATCAGAGCAGGTTACACTGCAGAATACACACGAACTACACACCAACTACAACCATAAAGGGTTCTTTGGCTTGTGCCAATAAATAAAATCCATTTGTGGTTCCTGGTAGAACATTTTATAAAACATTCACTCGGAACCAGAGAGTTCTACCTAGAATCCAGCATGAAGGGTTATACCTAGAACTAAAGGTTCTAAAGAGAAGAGTTCTAAAGAGTTGCACCCAGTACCCTCTCTGGGGGTCTTTTTCACTTTCTAAGGGTGCTAACAAGAACCCACCCAGTGGGTTCTAGCAAGAACCCCTTTATATTCCATGGGTTTTATCTAGATCCCACCTAGGGAGTTTTACCAAGAAACCAAACCAGGGGCTTCTACCAAGAACCCTTTTATATTTTAAGGGTTTTACCTTGATCTCACCTGGGGTGTTCTGCCAAGAACCCTTTTTATACTCCAAGGGCATTACCTAGAACCCACCCATGGGGCTGAAGAACCAAGGATTGCAATAAATCCTTGAGGAACTCATTCTTTAAAAAAAAAAAAAGGTTCTCTGAATGATAAGTGTTCTTGATGTCTTACAGAGATCCCTTGACAAACCCTTAGGGTTCTTCAGAAGCAAATGGTTCTGGGTAGGACCTCATCCCTTCAGGAAGAACCATTTTGGAACTTTTTTTTTCTAAGGGTGTATAGTCTCCTCTGTGTTCTCTACTGAAACACTGAGTGAGATTTCACTAATCCACGGTGTGATTGCAGCGAGCAGATTTCTTTCTTTTTGATGGGGTTATGGCAGAGTGTCAGAAAAAAAAGGCTGGAGAGAATTCTAACAGCCTCGCTCTGAGTCACGTCAGCTGATTGGCAGCTACTCTGATGTCATTTGTTTTTGTGGGGCAAGGACAGGTCACGCTGCCTGATCCCTCTTTCTTTCTCTTTCTCTCTCTCTCTTCTCCCCGCCGCCCCCTCAGTCTTCAGATTTTCCTGTCTTGATGTCTTGTGTAGAGCAACTCCCACTGATCCTCTCTCTCTACTTTGTGTCTTTCTTTGGAGTTTCTTCCCTGTTCTTCCTTTGAAATAACGACTACACCTTTTATTGTGGATTAAAGAATGCCAAGGAAACCCAAGATATTAGAATATCTGTGTCTTTAATCTTATAAGATGAATTATAACACCTGAAATAATACAATTCCCTACTGTTTGGATTCTTTTTGAAGCCATAAGAAAGCAAAATAGGTACTTCTTATCTCAACATGCTGCAGGTTTTTCATTTATCACTGTTTAAGACTTACTTAAAAACTAGCTGAGATTGTAGGAGACCAATATGTCATTTACACCCAACAAAAATATGAACGCAGCACTTTTGTTTTTGCTCCCATTTTTCATGACTTGCTCACAAATTTGTTCCACATTAGTGAGAACTGCTCTTTGCCAAAATAATCCATCCACCAGAGAGGTGTGGCATGTAGTGATGCATGATTATTGATGATTATTGTGTGTCTTGGACTGGTCACAATAAAAGGATACTCTAAAATGTGCAAATGAAGGAAATTTATTAGGCAGTGAATTATGGCTATTTCACATGGGGCTACAAATGTCTTTGTTTTTTTCTCAGGAGGGCAAAGTGATGACCTTCCTACTCTGTTTCTGATTGGCCAGTATTCGCTGCCTTCGTTGGCTGTGTTGATTAGGTTTAGGCATGAGGAGTGATTGGTTAGGGTCAGAATATCAGCCAATCAGAGGCAGAGTAGAGTCATGACTGGTGTCTGTGAAATAGCCTTAGTTCAGTATTTTTTCAAGATAAAACTGCAAATTTTAGAGTGGCCTTTTATTGTGACCACTCCAAGGCACACTTGTGTAATAATCTCTACATGCGACACCTGTCAGGTGGATGAACTAGTTGTGAATTTTTTACTTAAACTCATGATAAATATGAGCAAAAACAAAAGTGATGCATTTATGTTTTGATTGAGTGTACTGTATTTCTGAGATATGGCTTGAAGTTGTCTCATTATCTCAAAACAATGAGTTAGTTTCTAAAAGTATTTAGTTAGTTAATAGTATAGAAGCCATTATTTTTGATGAAGTGTCATTATTAAATTGGTGGAAAATGTTTGTCAGGAGTAAAAATAAATAAATAAATAAATAATTCACATTTAAGAAGTTGAAATCTGAGAATTTTTTCAGAAAAAAATGATTTAAAACACTTATGTCATTATCAAAATAGTTGGAGATTAATTTAGCAGTCGATTTATAATCGATTAATCATTGCAGCTCTACTAAAAAACATATTGACAGAAGAAGAAGAGGAGAAAACGGCGACATCAGCTGGGGTAGAGCAGGCGGAGCATCGAGGCCATTGTGACCCAGAGCAGATTATTTTTTGAGGGGCACAAGGCCAAACTGAGGGGGCATGGCCGTTGTGGCCGCTGTGACACTCCTTCCCTGGTGGTATCAATACTACACTAATCTGCTTTATATGGCATGTTTTCAAAGGTTTATAAGACTCAGTCTTGGACTTTTTTGTGGGGGGCTTGTAAATAATACATCAAAAGCACAACGGCCATAATGGGATAGGCTGCATGCGAAGATGTCTAGACAGTCGGGTGCCATTTGTTTATCACAGTAAAGAGCTACTCATAACTCTGATGTATCCCGCAAAGATTTATTCTGTTAATACTGACTGTTTTTTCCTACAGGCCCATATCATAATTGAATATCTTTAAAAGTCGTAGCCTAGAGACCATATTGCTGTTTTAACCCTGTTTTACAACATTTAACTACACTAATAGGCTAATTGGAGTTGGTGAGGTCGTAATCTGACAAATCCAGTCTGATTCTGGGGGATTCTGGGGGATCTTGGGCCTCTCAATGGGCTTCCAGGCCTGCCGCTTGTCTAATCACTCCTGACCCTATTAGAAATGAGTCCTCCTTTGTTACTGTGCGGTACTGTCAGTTCTGGGGGAACAAAAAGTGCCATTGTCTTCTTTTGCTGCGGCTGGGATAGAAGTAATCTGTCGCTGTAGAGCTGCCTCAGGATTGCTATAATCCAGATTCTGTATTAATGACAGTCTAATCCGCACATTTTTGACCCTCAGGAGAGGCTGACATGGCATCTCTGTTTGTGTAATGTCACTGATTCTAAAAATGAAGGGGGGCTTGCTTACGGCTTATGTCATGAGGGAGGCAATATCCTGTTCAGATTTTGTCTGCCGTGTATGCCAAGATGCTGCACTTGTCTGATACGAGCGCAGACAATGCGGGGCTGTCATGTTGCGGGATTTGTCAGATATATCCGCGGATTCACACTGAATTCAACCAGCTTTCCTAACAGCAAATGAGCATTGTTTGTTTGTTTTTTTGTATATTTGTTATCCCTCCATTCCTGAACAGATTCATGCCCAAGACCAGCATGGCTGACAAACAGTAATTGCATGCCTGTGTTCAGCACGCCGAAGGACCATGGGGGTGTGTTTGCTCACCCATGCATGACGTGCAGCGGGGGCAAATGACATGAATGGCAAAATGGTGATCCTCCACTGCGTGCACTCGGAAAGGGGCTCTTCTGTTCAGTGTTCAGCACAAAGGGATGCAGAGGTAGACGAGTAGATGCGTGTGAAATCCATCACACAGCTGCTAGCTTGGCACAGTGATCAGTAACCCCCCATCCTCCTCCACCACCAGAAGAACCCCTCCTACACCTTCTTATCTCCTCTCCTCAGAAGCCATGCACACGGGCCTTTTGTTTGCGGCTCCTTCCAATGATCCACAGCAGTAATCTCCATGACAGGTAGCAAGACTCGCTGACAAAACGCCCAACCTTTCATCCCTCCAAGTGATGGCCAAGACTGATACGGGCTGGACTAGAGCAAGCACCAAGACCGCGTCTACGCTAAGCCAACTGTGTGTTTGCACCATTGTTGAATTCATAAAGATGTCCTTCCACACGTAACCAACTAAATGACAGGAGAATGAATAAATCTTTTCTTCTTCCTCTTTCACTCAACAAACAACAAAACTGTTCATCACTGCCAACATCTGTTACGGAGTGGAACAGACAGTCTGGCTGCTCTGTCGAGTCTCTCTCCCACTCTCCATGGTAACTTATTCTGTGTTTTAATCCGGCATATATAATGATTTATTGTTCTCATTTACATGTTTTTTTTTTGGTTGTCAGTGAAGAGGAAGTACTGATTTGAGGCCAAGGCTTACATTCTTACTCTGTGCCACAAAAGTTTAATAATTACAAGGTTTCGACTGAATTGGATCTTCTGAAAAATGGAAACCAACCCCATTTTTATAAATCACGCACAACAATAAACTGATGGCAGGTGTGGTTAACCGTCCAAACCACCCAGGGTAATCCAAAAACAGTCAACAACTCAATAAAGTACAGAGGAAAAAGAAACATGGAGGAAAACAGCAACACGAAAGCCATTCAACAAAATATCAAATGTGCATCTTACATATAAACAGCATTATAAAATGCCTCACAAATAAACAAATGCTACTATTTAACTGCGCTCCATTAAGACATCAGTCAAATCCCTGTTTCTTCTTTGTGAAGTTGTCAGACAAAACCAATGCAAACACTGTTTAATGACGATATCTGTGCTGTGTAAGCAGCTTTATTGACAAATCAGCGAGGTGACAGACAAAATGTCCCCTCAAAGGCATTAGTATGGTAGAAAGAAAGTGGAACTTTGTGACTTCTTTCATTTACAACCTTCCAAAACAGACAGAGAGTCTGCGAGACTTTCAGTTCTCTCAAGGTTTCTTTATTTTTTAATTCTTCACACAACTACTTCTGAGTTTTTGTCAAGACAGTTTCAATTCTGGTAAACAGCCACCCAGCCTGCAACCGTGTCTAAGTCAAGTCAGTTTCATTTATTTAATTATATTAATATAGTTTTATAGTTATATAATTTCCAGGCAGAAACCTCAAACAGAACCAGACTGTATGGTGGGTGGCCATCCGCTGTGGCCAGATGTATGTCATTGTTTCCCTCATCTGCTCTAAAAACGTTAGGCTGGCGCTTTTGGATTTGTTCAGGCTTTCGAAACAAAAAATTCAGGTTTTGAAAAAGAGAAGCTTGATTTAGGGTGTGAAAAGCAACAGCTTAGTGCGGACTGAAGGTCAAAACAGAGAGAGAAAGGAGGCATGACTTCGTGAGAGCTTAGTCTAAACTTTCAGCGGTAAATAGATAAAAGGTTACAGAATATCACTTGAGCTGAACACGGTGATATTTACAGTAGCTCAAGTTTGATTTACAGACAGGGGTAAGAAGAGCACTGATGTTGCGGATCAATGGAGGCTAACAACAAAATCACAAAGTGCCTCAGTTTATATCATGATGATGAAGTGTGATGAGGTAAATATTGTGAAATGTCATTAAATGACACTCTGGTTCAGTGGATGTACAGTGTTTGACAGTTATGTGTTTATTACAACAAGGGCAACATTTAATTTCCTGAGCAGGAAAACCAGCGTTATATGATGGCTGGCGTTTCTATTTAACTCTAAAAGCTCAATACTGGACCAGAGATTATAAACTCTAAATAATGTACATCATCCAGACAAATAAATCAATGCCCTGGAAATAAATCTCAGCTGTCAATGTCGCCTGAGCTCATTTATCAGTTTTATTGGCTGAATTTATCACCACAGTATCACAGCAAAGACTTTTAAAATTGTAACATTATCTTGAATCAGCAGTCTTGGGTTGTATATGTAGAAAATCAATGGTGTCGCAGCTCCAGTGTGACTCGCCATCCATCAGTCCGTCGGCTGACTGGAGCAGCTACTGTAGATGATGTGCTGAATGGCCAATTTCCTGTTACCTGTTAAAGATAGAGTACAACATCAGGGCTTCTCTCCCATCGTGATTTCCCTCTGGGTCGCTGTAACTGCGAGGAAATAGATTAAAATAACACACTTGTATTTGCATCCGAATCTCAAGAAGAAATCCTGGTTTTTATATTGTTTGAAGTGTGGCAGACAGTAATGCTATACTCAGAAGAACGGGGCTGAACTCTCTTGGGTCTGCTCGTGAAATGCCTGCAGCAAGAGATGTAATTCCATCATAACTTTCTCTTTTAGAAATATCGAAAAATTTGCGGTCAGTGCTTTGCAAACCCGATCCTTTTGCCCTCCAGGGCTGCAGCCAGTGGCCTCCAGTATGTTTCACGTTACATGTCAGACTATAATTCAGCAGAGTATTTACGCAACTACTTCCTGGAAGGAGGCTAGGGTGGGGGTGGAAGTTCTCCTCTATCTGATGACTAGATTACAGTATTTACTCACACATGCACAGCCCTGCTTGTATATCAACTGAAGTGATGCCTTTGAAGAAAAACATACAAAGAGGTTTGAGGGCCTTATATGAGGCGTGGCCGGTCACTGCTCCCGAGTGCTGTGGATGTTACCCTATAAATCATCCATATCCTGTTGATTTAAGTTTACAGGGCGTTCTTCCTATGAGCTCTTACTTCCTGTCGCAGGCAAACTTTCTCCATGACAGTATGGGGGTGTCCAGCTGTAGCAGTGAGAACGCAGTTCTGTATGACTTCTGTGATGACTTAGCGTGACATACCTCACCACTGACCGAGCAGAGGCGGTCAAAACAATCACATGACTGTTCGTAGCCTGTGTGTTAAAGGGTGGTTCATGGTGACAAACCCACTAAAAAATTTTACCATCCAACAGAGCACATCCCCTGTTTTCTGGTCGGCAACTCTTGCGGTGATTCACACATGGGAGAACTGGGCCTTCTGGACTTTCTGTGAGAACTCTTTCTGTCAGAAAGCCCAGAAACTTTACTGCCCGAAGACTGTAAAGAGCAACAAAGTCAACACAAGGAGAGCAGATTGTAGTGGATGAACGAGTTAAATACAGGAGTTTTGACTCCTGTATGAGATGAATTGTTGGGTTATAGGGTTGGGTTGGGTTTTAATTGTTTTCAGTTCTCTGTCACAGTTTCGGTCAGTTTACGTAACAAAACTACTTGGTTCAAGAATCTGAAAGAATTTGGTGATTCCCCAGTTTGTTTCTGCTGCGCACAAAGGGCCAAAAAACCCCAACTATTATTGTAGATTTAAACACTTGTAAACATTCATTCCCTACCTAATCAGCAGCCCATTTAAAACTGATAATAATAACATCAAAATCACAATAAAATCTGGATTTGTAACACTAACAAAAAGCATTCAGACAATGAACATTCAGACATGTTCTTCTTTTGGGTTCTTTTGATAGAAAAGGGTTATTTATTATAAAGAAATTAGGAATTAGATTGAAGAAATTTTAAGGATTGGTCAGAAGATCTGTCTGCCTGGCCAGTACTTTGGTCCACAGTGAAATATCTCTTCTAGTACTTGATGGGTTGCTATGAAATGTACATATCCAGAGCAAGAATTTGAAAGAATTTGGTGATTCCCTAGATTTACCATGCCAAATTTTCCACAACATTTCATGACACTGTGCCTCACAGTTGTCTCTCCATATTTCCCATCTAACATTTTGCTCCTGTGTAATTGGAAACAGACATTGTTTTGCCACTGGTTTAAGTCAGCTGTTTTTTGTTTTACAATATTTATTACAGAATGAGTCATTTTAAGCAAACTTCTTCTTTGCTTATGGGTGTGAGACCCACCCACGATAAATGTTCTAGGTCATAGCTCGCAAATATGCAGTTTTAGTGTGCTGCTTCCTTCTCTAATCTGGCTTAATATGCCACACAACTGAGCCAGCGTTGAGCAAACGATGACATCTGTGTTAGTACAGCCAGAATTGTCACACTTGACAGGAAGAGAGCTGTTCCACTTATGGCTCCAGCTCCTTCCCTCTCCTGTAGGCTTTTGTCTTTCTTCTTTATGTGCTCGGGGGGCTGAGTCTCAGGCTGTCCTTTCGCTCTCTATCTCTTTCTAGTTCTCACAGTCCGGCTAATTTTATACCCCCCTGTGTCTGGCTGAAAACCACGGCTCACACACAGGATATGATCTAAACTGTTTCTCTTCCTGCTTGTGGACAGCGAGTCGTCTGAGTCACTTTCATACAATCACACAGACGTGAGAGTTCCTCTGACCAGGAGCCAAAGATGTTGCATTCACGGACATGAGGGACAGTAGGGTTGTTTTGTATTTTGTTATTCATACAGCCTACAGCAGGAGTAGCAGGATCTTCCAGAGCCAAGCTGAAATGAAAAAGGCCTCTTTAGATCACATTTTTGGTCATATTGTGCACCTATTGAACAATATATGAAAAAAAAAATCAATTAGTTTATATTTTTATATAAAAATCATGGGGAATTTGTTCATTTTCTTTCTCCCTGTAAAACAAACTTGTGCTTAGGTAAGCTAGAACTACAGAAACTCAAAACTTTTAGTGGTGCAGAGCTAAGGCTAAGATTTATTACTTAGCTGGCTAGCAACAGTACGTTGGTGTGTCTAAGATGTTCACAACATCAAACCTTGTGCTTCACCAAAATACCGTGTATACGGGCTGCTGGCTAGAATTTTTTGGCAAAGTTTTGTCTGTGACAGTAGATTATGCGCAAAGCATTTGATCGTGGACTGCTTCAGCAACAAGCTAATGTTAGCTACATGTTGCATACGATGGGCTGGCAGCCCTCTAATTAATGTTAAACTGTATAACTTAACATGTAATGTAACGTATGACTTTATTCACTAAATTTGGGTGATACTGGAGCATATTTTTTGGAGAAAATGCTTTCTGTATTTCTCTCAGATGCCCTCTGACTGCTCAGCTTCAAATCTGGGTCACAGTTTATGCTAACTTCGTTACTGTTAGCGGGCAGGTACTGAAGACAGCCTCTGAGACTGACAGGACATACAGTACTAAGGTCATTTACCAAGTTTCTTGATGCTTTCCTGAGCATCCTCATAGCTTTACTTGTTGCTAACGTAGCTAACTGCTAACTTCTGTTAGCTTAGTTCGCTACACAGCTAATGCCGGTGTTAGCCGACTAAGCCCTGTGGTGCAAGGAGCCAAACTCAGTTAGAAAACCACCTTTGTGCTGTATTCCCAGTTTCAAACATCCATCAGTGCTGGAGGCGGTGCTCAGCCCTAGTCTCACCATGTTCACTGGGAGCTTCCAATCCAGGAAGAGTCTGCAAGGTTATGGCACTGCGTTAACATTCATTCAGCGCTATAGGCTACTGAGAAGTCCCTCCCTAGCGCCCTGTTTTTATAGGAAGCACGTCAAAGCACAGAAACACTCTTATTCAAATTTCATGGCTTTAAAACAATTCTTGCCCTGTATTTTTATTGATGTATGTGTTAATCATCCAATAGACAGCCTGACCTTTCTGTCGCAATGATCTGAAACAGATAAATGAACCCATTCCTGAAAAAAAGAGCATTGTTGCATATTGTTTCACTGCTACATTTGTGTTTTGATTTCTCACTCTGGTTCCTACTTTTGGCAGTTCTCTGTGAAAGAAGTGGAGGCGTTCGTGGCGCTCTCTCCCAACGTGTGAAACATCTCCGTTCCCAGACAAGGTTGTGCAGACAGACAAGACATGTAGCCTTGGGCTGTAGCCAGATATACACACTGATAGCTTGAGAAATCCACCGGGCTTTTTTTCCCTCTTTTGTGTGGGTGTACATGTTTCTTACGTGCCCATTAATGTCAGTCTATATGTGTGTTTGTGTCTTTTTGTGTGTATTAGAGGATGGTTTGTAACTGTCTGTGTGTGGAGATGTGTTCGTTTCTCCCTCGTTGTCGTGGAATCCCACTGTTTCTCGGTCATGAATATTTACCAGGTGGGTTCATGGAGTTTAAGTGTTGAAGGGAATCTTCGGCTGGGGACTTGTTTAATCCTAACCCCGTTCTGTCTGAGTCGATCCCAGGAGCCTGGGAGCAGAAGCTTTGGGAAAGGATGTGAGAGGAGGAAGAGAAGAGAGACACCACCGCTGAGGCGAAGTGTATCGGATTGTGGGATAGAAAGCTGAATAATGTCTGTTTTTACATGCTGCAGTTAAAATGAACTGAGGATTTTTTTTTTAAGGCCTCTGGCCAACTGTAAGTCATGTCTGGGTCATGCGACAGAGAACTGGATTGACGGGCTGTCCAGACTGATCCTCGTTTTTTATTGTTGTTCAACCAAAATATTACATAAGCTAATGCAAATCAATAAGGCAGGTGCGTAGGAGAATGGAATATAATGAAAACATGGTGGACTCCCACACACTGTCAGCATATTATTTGATTAAAGGAGCTACATTTCACAGACCTTCATCAGACATTAAACAAGCAGTACAATAAACAACATCTTTATACTACAGCCACAAGGGTTAAACTCGCCTGAGATGACTGGACAATCAGTCTGTTCAAATTATTCACCTTGTTGACTGCAATCAGCCTATTGGCAACTAAGATTCACATTCCCTGATGCAAGAGGGGAATAAATCACAACAAAAACAAGATAAACAACCACAAAAAAAAAGCCCACCTGCGTTAGCATCAGCTGTTTGCCAAACTGATATTTCAAATGTCAGTATCGGCCCAGAATTTTACAATTAGTGCATCATATAGATATTTAAGTCAAAGTACATTGTGCTAACATCGGCATGCTTAGAATGGGCAGGCTAGCTTACTGATGTTAAGAAGGCATAAAGGAAACTGTAATCACCATCTTAGTTTAGCATGTTAGCATGCAAACAGTGGTGATTTGCACCAAACAAATTAGAACCAATTCCCTAATGGAAATTAGTTTTTCAGGTATTTGGTCATAAACCAGAACACTGACTTTAAATGGAAACCACAGAGCTTGTGTTTACAACCTCTCGTTACCATGGTAAACACAACGGTAAACACAACCAGTTTTTAGGCAGCATTATGGCAGTTCATCCTGAGGCGGGGCATGCATGTCCGCAACACATTTCATTGCAATTCATCCAATAGATGTTCAGAATCACAAATACTGGCATTGGAGGAAAAATCATCAGAGTAGTCGGGAATCTTTGAATGTGAGTGCAGAATCTTGTTCCAGTCCATTTTCAGATGTTCAGTTAATTTGTTAAGATCAGCAAAAATGTTGACCAGCTGTTGGCCCTAGATGAAAAGTCATCAACGTCTGCACCAAATTTAAGTGATGGATCGACTGACCGACCGACTGGTTAAACAGTAAGAAGAAATGTTAGAGGGAAACGAGAGCGCTGCCTCTGTCTGCTATCATAACAATACACAAGAAAAAAGAGAAACTCGACTCTAATAATGTTAACATGAAATATGAAGCTCATGAGAGCTTTTAAATATATTTTAAAACCACCTGGGAGTCATTGCAGCTGGCCTCAGCAGCGGCTGCTCACTTATATTCTTGATGGACTTTGGACATTTCATACATTTCAGAGTCTTATTCCATCACTCTATTGGTTATTGATCTGAGAGAGCCACAGGTGAGTATTAAATCAGGGTTCTCATTTAGCTGCCCACTAAATGAATACCACTATTGATGTGGTCCATCACATCCGCAGTCTATCTGTAAATGATCTAGTCCTGCCTGGGCCCTTTAGGAAATTTCCAGATATTTGATTATAACCGCGATTGCCAAGTTTGGAAGAGCAGCTATATGATATTATCACACTCACATCCTGCTTGCTTTGGCGACGAGCCACTCTGCGGTGCTCAGCAGACCTGGATGCCAAGATACAACCAGTGTGTTTGAAAGTGAGGCGGACAGGCGAGGGAGTCTCGCTAACGAAATCACGCTCCTTGTTGCCGCCTGTCCTCTCGCTCCGGAACATTAAGCTCGCAATGTGTGGACAGCTCATCAGGGACACGGCTCTATTCACATGTGATCATGGAGGTATGAAGTCCACACACATGCATTTCTCTCCTGCGGTGCCATTTATTATAATTTCTGCTGCGGCAGTTTTCATCTTGTGGCTGATTTTGTCCCTTTCAGGTTCGCCTGTAAACACCATAAATCACAAGAAAGCCTCGCCACTTCTCTCACTTTTACATCTCTCTAACTGTGATGTGGTGAAGCAGGTGCTAGACCGCTGCTGTTCTATTCTAATTAAAGCCTCCCCATTAAATATTCAACACCACCTTATTACTGTACATCTTATTATTTTCCATTACGCAGCATTTGGAAAATAGCCTCGTTTTTTCTCTGTTGTCTGGACAAAACATCTAACATCTGGCTTTTGTCTTCAGTGGGAAAGGCTACAATCAGTATTAAGTCCCGGGTCTAATGACTCTGCAGAGGTCACAGGTATTTATCAGAAAATGGGTTCTGTGGACACCAAAGAGTCTCCCCTTTACGGACATGACCACTTCATATAAATCCCATGCAGTTGTGTGCAAATATGTGCAGTATTTGCATGTTATTTTTGCATATTCTGCATTTCTGCATAGTGGGGTCCCTAAACAGTGTTGGAATTGCATAAATTGGGTCTGACTGGAAAGTTGAGACTCTTGTGGAGTCAATGAGTCCACTTGTATTCATATGTGATGATGTAAGTTTCCATAGTAACCATTTCATTGTAGTGAGACTTTTTTTTTTTTTTTAAACTTGACCTCCCTGTGACCTCTAGGATAATCTCAGCCTTATGAAACTCCACAATCTGGCCTGAGGCATTCAGAGGATGTATGGCCTTCCTATGTATGTTAACAACAAGGGGGGTCTCTGAACGAACCCCTGGAGCAGAAGCGCTCGACATCCAATCACTGAAAAATGCAGTTCTTACTAAAAATCTCCAAAAATGTCACAAGATTTTGATACCAAACCACAGCATGAATTTTTATGTGGTGTCCCTCAAGATCTTTTGGAGGGACCAGATTTTGATAATTATTATGAGTTCTGGAAGGGTAAAAATGATTAAACTGTGCATTAAATCTATGTAATAAACATTATTGACACCAAAACTGCTTTAACAAGTAATGAGACACAATTGAGCATGGGAATGGCCATAATGTACTTCAATCATATTGTTCTAAGTCCTTCTAGACTTTCAAAATGTGAATAGATGCCTCACTAAAATACAATTTATGACTAGGAAAACTTGACACACAGTGCTGGGCTGCATCTCAAATTAATCTTCAGGTTCCCAGCTTTCAGATATTGTATACCACTTCCATGTGGCTTTTACTGTCGACCAACTACTATCTCCCCCCGAGAATTACAAAAATTACCAAAAAATGAGTTTGCTAGGGAGGAAGGGAAAGGAGAAGTTAAAACAGTGTTTATTTGCGGCCCCTCAACACAGATTGCATTATAAATTTTCCTTCACAGAGTGATTCATTTGAATAATTGGAGGCCTGAGATAGCTAAATTATCTCATGAATTTATTAGAAAAAAAATAATAAAAGATTGAGCAAAGTCTGGAAGAAAACTAATTTTATCTGAGTCTCTATCTTCTTAATCATCTCTCGATCC
>JAJHUR010102548.1:0-30684 GCA_027495735.1 Lutjanus campechanus | reverse complement strand
TTAATTGGTCCAGTATTGCGTGAGATTACTGCAACCATCAGCCGCAAAACATATGTATGTCTAATAAAGGTGCTTGTTTTTGTACCCGACAGGCTCAGGTTGTTATTCTAAGTGCTATAGAAGGGATCGCTCCAGAGATAACCTCTTTTTAAGAGTAAGATCCTTTTTGTTAACCTAGAATCAGCTGATTTATTCTTCTCACCAAATCCACTGGACTCCTTTTACATTTTATCATCGTAAAAGACCCTTCATTCAAACTTGACAGAAATAAAATAAAAACCCTAATTCGCTGAGCTAGATGTGAAAATATCAGGAGAGGAGCAAGAGGGAGGTTTGACATCAGAGAGACAGTGGGGAAAAAACAAGGTGTGGAGCCAGAATATTCCCTCTAACACAATGAATTAAAAGTATATCATCATCATCAGCCATCGTTAATTCAGGGAACACTGACTGAGCACTAAGCTCTTTCACAGCAAAGCCCAGAATTCACAATCATAAGGGCTGACAGGATATACAATACATGATAATAACAACATCAATAATTACAATAAAATGATGAAAAAAGTCAAATAAAACAAACACTGAGCAGACATGTTTGAAAGAATTATATATATGTAAATGAATAAAAGTTATGAA
This sequence comes from Lutjanus campechanus, assembly GCA_027495735.1. Taxonomy (NCBI): domain Eukaryota; kingdom Metazoa; phylum Chordata; class Actinopteri; order Lutjaniformes; family Lutjanidae; genus Lutjanus; species Lutjanus campechanus. Next base: position 30,048 of record JAJHUR010102548.1, on the reverse strand, counting down.
AAAGGAAAATGACGAATAAATAACAAAGAGATCTGCCAAAAAGAATGTACAGCAACAATAAAGACAATAGAATGTAGGAAGTTAATTAAAAACAATAAACAGCAACCATGTCCATTATCAGCAGGAACACTGCACAACAACCATCTCATCCAGCAGACACTTAAAATGATCTACTGACACATAACTGTCCAGTTTCAATACCTCGTGTAGTTTATTTTATTTATTTGGTGCAAGAAGACTATATAAGCTACTTTAACAAGCACAGTGCTGATCTGACGAGTTTAATTTGTGTTTCGAAAGTTTGGTAGAAGGGTAACCTGCCATGCAGTGCCTTATAGACAAAACGGAAGCAGTTTATTTCCCTTCTAGCGCTGAGAACAGACCATCCCAGTGGATGGTTTACAGTGATGAGTTCTAAAAGCACCCCTCATAAACATAGACTAAACCAGGGCTGCAAACTTTAGGAAAAGTGGAAAGACAAAGTTGTTTTCGGTGAGTTTGATTTTGTTTCTGTTGAGTTTGAATTGCTTGTGTTTTACGATGACAAATCTGTTTCTGTAAATGGAGTCTGGTTGATTTAGTAAGAGCGATAAATCAGCTGTTTCTGGTTGAATACAAAGGATTTTACTCAGACACTGAGAATGACAATCTGGGCCTGTCAGAGGCAAAAACAGGCATTTTTAGTGGACGCACTTTTCTGAGCTCCAATGAAAGTTGAGCAAGCTCAGCACCTAGCGGAACCTGCTAAACTCAGCTAACAAGTGATCTAGATTAGTTAGCTAGTTAGTTTTGCTAGCATTAACAAAATTGAAAAAGTGATTATATATATATGTTGCTTTTACTGGAGGAAACAGGAGAGGAGAAAGTTGACCGAGGTTGCAAAGGGAGCGGGACGAGGTAGAGGTAGGGCGCAGAGAGGCAAAGCACAGCGCTACAACCACTACGTCCTGTCTGCCTAGTATACAATATGATGACTGTTCACATTTCGCCATGCATTACGTTTACGAGCGAAATCGTAGCCCGGTTTTAATGTTGTGTTACAGAGTTTGGGGAACCCTGAAATACTTTTCTTCGGCCATGTCTGGAAGGGAAACCTTGATTTGCGAAACTCTTGCGAGTCTTTTGTAGGTTGTTCCTTCATTATGACGACGCACAAACGTTAAAATGATCAGTCTCGAAAGATCTTCCGCAGGTCTGGGGTTCCCCTCAAGACACAACCATCAGTCTCTCCCTCCTCTACTTGTGTCCAAATGTCTGTGGTCTCTTCCGCCTGCGTCATCACCTATAGCTGTTATCTCATTGGTTGCGCTTTCAAAGGTCAGCGGCAAATGAGGTCAAAGTTAAGATAAAGTGAACTTGAGTGCAGCGGTCAGTGGCAGATCTGAGCGGTGCACCACGCCAAGGGTAGCGGGGGCACCACCACTCTCTCCATAGGAAATCAATGGGACAGCCAGCACAAAGCTTTTTTCCTGCTGATCATGTGTTGGGGGCCTTAAGGTTTACATTGCAGCCTGTTTTGTGGTTGCTGATTGCAGCAGTCTCGCTCAATACTGGAAAAATTTCAAAGATTGTTGCTTTCATTAGTCACTTACAAACAAAATCGTGCCAATCGTGGTCCAGCATGCAAACCTCCTGTGCACAAGATGATGGAAACATCTTGCCTTCGGTGATTTAACTTTTGAAATGAACAATATTTGCATATTCATAGAGTTTGGGTTTTAGTGGAGTGGACGCCGTTTTAATTTTTAACAAGGCAATTCAAGTCTTTGTGGAAAACAAAACATAGCAGGCACAAATTATTATACCAAGCATAGAATTTTTATTTGTCTTAAACATGTCTGGAGGGGATATTTAAATAAATGCACCAAAATGCACCAAAATAATAATGAAACAGAGACGAAGGGTGCTGCATGGCTATAGTGAGTGCAAGGACAGTGAGTTTATGACTAAGTGCTCGATTAGAAACTCATATCATGCTGTTTTGAAGAAGCTTCCCACTTTTAATATTAGTGACATTTAACCCTAAACACTGAGTCAGTTTTCGTGCTTTGCTCTGGGTGTTGAACTACTCTCACCACTGAAATAATCGTTCTCACTTAGAAAAGGCATTTTTCAGTAAAAAAAAAAAAACATCGATGTGATTGTAATATGAAGGCTTTCGGCTAGCAGTGTTAGCCGTTATCTTCTCTCAGTTGGTCTCACGTTGGCCACCCAGTCTGTTGGTATGAAAGACCACAGATGCCCCCCCCCCCCTTCTACACGCATTGTCTACCTCTCTCTTTCTCTATACTTTGCTCTCCTGTAACCTCTGTCTCCTCCTTTTCCCTCTTCTTTCCCTCCTGTCTTTATCTTTTAATCTTTCTTTTGTTCCTGTTTGCATCTCTCGTTCCGTCTCTCCCCTCTTCTCCTCCCTGACGTCAATGAGAAATTGGATGGTTTTTGATTATTACATGGCTGTCAGGCTTACTGCTATTAATTGAATTGAATCCCAGTCCACCTCCTTCACTCCTCTGTCCCTTCCTCCCTCCCTCTGTCTCCCCACTCTTCTTTTCATCTTGTCTCACTCTCATTTTCCGTCTTGTTTGTCACGTTCTGTTGTTTTTGTGTGATTTTTTTTTTCTTTCATTCCCTTGGTCCTTCTTTGCCCCTGTTTCTCTTGCTCGCATTTTCCCCTCTCTCAGTTTGATTCTCTTTCTCTGCATGTCTCCTCCTCCTCCTTGCCCTCTCTCCTTTCTTTTATTTTTTCTGTCTTCGTGTCTCCCTCTTCCACTCCGCATGCCATCCTCTTTTTCCTCCTCGTCATTCTCTTCCTCTACGGGCTCCTTTTCATCCTTTCTTCCCCTCTTACTCTTTATCTACATGCTCTCTCTTATTTCTCCGTCTCTCTTGTCTGTTCCCCCCCTTCCCGACTCTCTCCCTCACTCCTTGAGCACTGTGATACTGTTGTCATGGTGACGCCCATCATTTTCTGGCATGAATGGAGGATACTTTATTGATGAGACGGCATGGCAGAGAGAGAGAAAAGGAGAGTGATGGAGAGAAAGACAAAGACAGACTGAAAGAAAAAGGGAGAAACCACTGGCAGGGAAAATCAGGATGATATGGAAATGATCGTCCCCGCTGCTTACGATACAAAACATTTCCACCCTGTAATTTGCTCAGTGCTGATGAGTCGAAGAGGATGTTGCACGCCAAAGCACGCTGAATCTTATTGAGGGGTTTGGGATAGTCGGGGCTGCTGGAAGAATATCCCCCAAAACACTATTATTCATCACTCTCAGCATGAGAAGTCGGAAGGGAGATTCCTCTTATTAGGAAGCAGCGAGCTGGTTCCAGTGGTGCCCCCAGTCGCCCATTTTTAATGATTTGTACCATGTAAACATGGCAGCATAATGAAATGTGTTTTTTTTTTTCTTTTTTAATCTGCGTTGGTGTTTTCTGGGGTTGGATGGACATCGTTATTAGCGTGTCGTGGTGTGGTGTTTGCACACAGTGCAGACTGGCATCAGCGTCCAAAGCAGAAGGCGAGCTTGTTAGACACTTCTGATGTAGACATCATATTGAGAGCCTTGGCACAGCAGACAAGGCTCCAGATTTTTATTGAACATTTTAGGAATTTGGCTGACACCATTAGGCCAGATAATAAAAAATTAGAGCCAGGTTTTATTTTTAAATACATAAATAATTTAGATTAAGGCATTTGAGGCTCTTATAAATCTGGTAATGGACATGTAATGTACATTTTAGGATAGTTAGCCTCAGCTCGTTGGGCCCACACAGAAAAGAAGAAGTTCCACACTCTCGCTCTCTCTCTCTGTGTGTGTGTGTGTGTGTGTGTATAAGGATCAAACTGGACATGAGGTCGATCTCAGTTAACTAGTGTTTGACCTCTGACCTTCTCCCCCCACAGTCCACCTGCTGTCAGAGACGATCCAGGGGGTGACAGCCACTGCCACCGGGATCCAGTACCAGCAGTCCTGGCTTTGCATCCTGTAAGACTTAATGTGTGTGTTTGTGTGTGTGTGTGTGTGTGAGGTGTAGAGCTGAAATTGACTGATTGATTATTTGTATTAATTTATCAAGCAAAAATACCAAAATTACAACAAAACAAGCTAAAGACATCAATGTAGTAATGGAAAAAAATATCTGTGGTAGCTCAGTGGTATATCTTGCTGCACCTTTACTTTTTTCTTGATCCACTATGATTGATTGTGAATAAGAAATCCACTGAGGTAGAAACATCGTTTGCAAAGCAGCTGAATAAAAAATAAACAAAAGCTCCTAAACACAAAAAAGACAAATAAGAAATGTAGAGAGAAGTGGTGATAGAAAGTTATAACAATTAAAAGCCAATTTTGTAACATAATAAAACCTTAAGAAAAAACAAAACAATTAAAATTCAAAGCAAATTAATCAAGTGTGCTGTACTGTATGTTGTAGAGCCTGCATTAATAACAACAATAATGAATGCATAAAATGAGTAAAATAGTCATCAAATATTAATAAAAAGCACTATCACAAAAGCATGTACAACTGCAATAGTTTGTTGCAGCTCTCCTATAAAAAACCTTTTCGTCTCCAGCATCAAGTTTTCGTGAGCTAACAATGTAGTGTTATGACAGGAGGTCATGTGATGTTGTTATAGAGTGACTAAGACTGCATAAGGACAAGGACGAGGTGAACGGATGTCTCATCAAAACACTGGAGTTCAACACGTGAGACTGCAGCTTGTCTCCTGTTTTCCAAAAAACACTGTTTTTTGTTGTTGTTTTTTAAAGCATGACCGCAATTGTTCCCAAACCTCAACCACGTGTTTATTATTGTAACCATGATGACAAAAGTCCCCAAACCTCAACAAAGTCACCATCTCAACCCAAACCACAACGTTTCCCTAAAACTAACCCAACCTCAACCGCAGCGTCGTCTCATCATGAAAGAGATTTATTTTTCAGCAGTAACTTGTTACGGTTTTGGCAATTACAGACAAATAATTTCATACTGCCAATAGTTTTGTCAGATCAGAAAATGTTTTTATCTGGAGAACTGATTTTAATAAGTAGGATAATCTTCTAAATCAATAATTTATCTTTTAGTTTACCTGAAAAATTAAAACCAAACCTTGATCATGTTTTCCGTAATGTAATATTTGAAGCTTGTATAAAATACACTTAAATAGGCCTGCAGCTAGCAGTTATTTAATTACTAATTAATCTAACAATTATTTCCAGGATTTTTAGTTCAGTTCTTTATTTGTGCATATAATAAAACAAAAGTGCTGAAATATAAATTAACATAACAGAAATGCACAGATGGGATGAAAGAATCTTGTAAAATTAAAATTAAAGACAGCTACACTGCCACAATTTTACAAATACATAGAAGAAGTAAAAATTGAGGGAGAAGAAAATAAATTTAAAAAAGGACTACAGTATCTTATATCAACAATATCTTTGGACTGCATTTGTACATTATTTTTTTCTAAGTTGTTTCAAATATTTTTAAAAAATCAGAATTAATAATTTATCATGAAAAAATTAAAATTGTGAAATTCTAATTTCCCAGAGCCCAAGGTGAAGTCTTCCAATTGCTTCTCTGGTCCAACAAACAGTCCAAAGTCTCTATTTTTATCATTAATGACAAAGAAAATCTGCAAATCCTCACACGTAAGAAGCTGCAAATGTTATCAACTGTTGGCAACTAATTTCTTTTCTTTTTTTTTCAGCTGAATAATCAGTTGACTAACTGTTGCAGCTCCACACTTAAATCCAACTGATAGAACTATAGGAATTTATGTGTGCATGTCTGCAGTATGTTTGAATATGTACACAAAGATCCATCTGTGTGTGGTTGTGTGAGTGTGTGTGTGTGTGTGTGTTTGTGTGAACACAGGCTCACGCAGCACATCTGAATAGTGTGTCTACCTGTTGCTGCAGAGAAAGAGAGGTTAATCTATGGAAATGAAGGGCGCTGCTGGTGAGGTGAGGCGTTGACATTTATAAAACCTCCTCCTTCTCCCTCTCCGCTCCAGCTGCAACGTGAAGCATCTCCAGAGACGTCACGTGTGCATCTCCCGCCTGGAGAGGCCGCAAAACTGGGGGGAGAACTGCTGCGAGGTCCGCTATGTCATCCTGATACTGGCCCCGCTCAAAATGGTAACTGCTGCCGCCCCCAGAGGGAAGAAATGATACGTGGGATTTATCTGACTTTGCTGGATTACTGAGGCATTCAAAGACCAGCTTGTTTTTGTTCAGATTTCATTCATTAATGTAGTGTTTTCTTCTATTCTTTATATAATTTACTGTAGTTTGGCTCGCTCAGAGCGGACTGTTAAGTTGTGACTGACCTCCTCACTCATTTATCACTTCAGTCCTTCAATTATTCATTGAAAATGTGCTGTGAAGAGATTTTTCCTTCATTTTTGCTGCTGATTAATTTGTTTTTTGTGTCAAAGTGATTAATGGGGGCAATTTTTGAATCCATTTTTTGAATTCTTAAAATTTGAATTCAGTGTTAAGTGAGGCCCCTGCAGCCATCAGCCACAAAATGGGCTGTTAGGGGCACTTGTGAACCATCAAAGTACCACTAAAAGTGCTTATTTTTGCCCCTGACAGGCTCAGATTGTTATTCCAAATGTCTGACAATTTTATGGAAAGGATCCCACCAGAGACAGACATATTTTTAAAGAGTAAGATCCATTTTGTTTAACCATAAATATCGCTCATGTCAGAGCCACCAGACTCCATTTACAGAAATAGTAATTTTATCATCAGAAAACACACTTTATTCAAACTCGACTAAAACAAAATAAATCTCACCCAAAACCACCTTGCCTCGTCTTCCAACTGTTCTAACAATCAGCACCTCTGGTTTAGTTAATACAAACCTTTAATTCGTGGAGTTTGACGTGAAAATAACGGAAAAAGAGCAAGAGGGAGGTCGGACATCAGAGAAGCAGCAACAAGAAACGGCGCATTTCTAGACAGAATGTTTTCTCTTATAACTCGGCAAATTAAAGGTTTATATCGATCAAACTGGAGCTGGTGATCATTGGAACCATAGAAAGACAAACCAAGATGTTTTTGGGGAATTTTATTTAGCTTCTGATGAACATGAATTAAGTGGTTTAACAATGATAAAGTTATTGATTCTATAAATGGAGTCTGGCGGGTGTAGCAAGGTCAATAAAACAGCAGTTTCCGGTTTAACAAAAGGGATCTTACTCTTTAACAAAAGGTCTGATGTTTTCAAACATTTATATAAGTATAATGTGTTTACACCAAAAGTGCAAGTTTGATGGCCATGTCATTTTGGGAACATTTGTAGTTATTTGCATTACTCGTGTGAGCATGTTTATTCACCCCAAACAGGCTGCTTGAAGCTAATGAGCAACATGCTAACAGCTAGCAAGCACCAGCTGGTGGAAGGCCAGCTCTGTGTGTGTGTGTGGTTGTGTGTCAGCCTCTGACAGCACTCACCAGGAAAGCTGATTCTCTCTGTTTTGTCCCTCCTGTCTCTCTTCTTTGCCCCCTCCTCTCGCTACATTCACGAAGTAACTTTAAAATACATTACTCCTCCAGTCAGCGGTCAGAGAGAGACAGAGAGACTAATTAGCGTACAGTCGAGCGAGATTGGCTTCTGCGTGTGTCGCTGCACAGACAGGTTGAGAAGAGGTTTAATTCCTAAAGTTTGAAACATAAACTGCGAGCTTCCCTCCTGCCAGTGAAGGAGTCCACATCAGAGCAAAATCACTGTGTGACTCTGGTATTTTTTCCTTCAAGCTCCAGTCTGTCCTCAGCTCTCTCCTCAAAAACTCCCCAGCTCTCAGCAGCTGTCTGGCAGCCGTGTATCTCTGCTCCGCCCCGGTCCTCTCCACACAACACTCGACAAAAAGCCCCATGATAGACGCAGAGTTTGATATTTTCACCTTGCACAAATACGCAAATGACATGAATTTTGCATGTTCGTGTCACAAATCAGACACAAATCACATGAATTTCTCATTGATTTGCGTCTCTACGTTAACTTTGGATGCAATCTACTTGTGCAACAAATTTAATTCACTCTCTATTGAAACACACCATGAGAGTAACAATGTGAGCCTGTCAGTGGCAAAACAAACACTTTCAATAGACGTACTTTGATGGTTGGCAGTTGCCGATAAGGATTAGATTGGAGCCTGTTCCGCCGCTCATGGCTGCAGCGGTTTCACTCAGTACTGGACTTAAATCAAAGTCATGTACCCCTTCAAGTAACCCTTTAAGTTGTGGTAGCTGCAGGTGTATGAAATAGTGAAATCTTCCTCACCATTTGATCAGTTTATGCATCCCGCCGCTATAACACAAGTAATTGATCATTTGCATATCCTCCTGCTCTGCTTTCAGCTACTGTATTTAAAAGAAAATGTATATTCAGTTCAACAGCAAAACTTTTTTTAATTAGTCTGCTCTTGCAAATTCAGTTACAGTCTGCCACCTGTCATGAGTCCAATTAAGTTTGATTTTCAGAAAAGTGAAGCTCAGTTCTGGATGAAACTATACCACGATGAGGATCACCACAGTGTTAATTTTGACTAGAAATTTAAATTGAGTTTTAATCTTAGTCACTTACTGAAAATTGCTTGCTGATAATTTTCTCAGTTTCATGATCCTGTTATAGATTTTGCTGGAAGATATTTCTCCTGTAACTAAAAATTTCACTGAGAATTTGGCACACCTTGAACTCGTTAATGAAAATAAACGCTTTGCGTCATTATTTGTTATGAGACACTGATGGCAGACTGAAGTCTTCTGCTAAATTCAGTGTCACGTTTCACTCAGTAGGACTTTTTACTCTGATTTCATAAATCAGCAGTTAAAAAAATGTGTAAACTGCGTTGTGAAGGCAGACAAACATCATGTTCACTCACTTCACACAGCACTAAAATTAATACCTGCTTATGTTAAATGTTCACTGAATGAGTTGGTGTCTATTTATGAGCCATAAGAAATCATTAATAGTCTTTTAGGTGTCGATGTTGACCCTGAGCTTGGCTCCATAAAATTTAACAACATGTTAACGGAGCGAGGCAAGTCGATCTCTAATGCACCCTGATTCCACAAACTACTTTGAACTATATCAACAGAATTAACATATATACACAAGTTATTGAATCAATCAGTATACATAATTCAAAGAGGCCTGATGTGGGCGGATCACAAATATATCAGTGTCTGCATAGCAGTGTTGTTTTTGGCAACCATTTTTGATTTAGTTTTAGTCTTAGTCTTTTGGACAAAATGCTTATTAGTTTTAGTCACATTTTAGTCATTTCTGTCCTTGATAGTTTTAGTCGACGAAAACTAAAAGGGTTTTAGTCCAGTTTTAGTCATTAATTCTAGACTTTTTGACTTTAAAACATTAAATTAGGCCAATACAGATGTAGGAAATTGTAATCGAGGTTGACAGTTTGTGTTGCAATTCATAAAGCAACACTTAACTCTCTTAACACTTTTGTATAATAACCAGATTCTTTACCAGTTTGATAGCCTAGACTTTCCCATCCATGAAGATGCAATTCTGTCATGCTGTACTTGCTGATCTACTAAGAATAGTGCTTTAAACACAGATAAAGTGGTAACAGTGAGTGGAATCAATGTCCACCACTCCAAGACAGTCAAAAAAACAAAACATTCTTTCTTTGTGGCTTTATTTCTGAGAACCTATTAAAGTGCAATTAACACACACATGCCCAAAATATGAGCAATAGATGAGGAAAACATATGCTCAACTTGACCTTGTCTGCCACTGCCAGTGCAATTGAGAACATGCATATGATCTCTCTGACTATTATGAAGTAAAACAGACATTAGCTTATATAACCTCAGTCTATATTAACCTCGTGCAAGCTGCAAATATTCTAAAACTAAGAGTACTACAAGAAAATTATTCTATTCTATTATTATTAGCCTGCACCTCTGTCTCCCACTACAAGGCATTCCGTTTTATTTTCTGCTGGATTATGTGTAAAGTATATCCATAAATCATCACATCTTTGCCGCCCACCAAGCCCTTGTGCTGACGTTGCCGCCATGGTCCATGAACTGTGTGTGACTGCCCCGGTGTGCACCGTGTATGCCCATGCATGCCTGGTGGTGGGCGTAACCAAACAAGGACAGGATGCAGGTGCATTGCTGAGATTTTCAGCATTTGGCAGATAGATTGCACACGCAGTTGGAGGAAATGCCATGTGTTTTGATAGTCCCATAGCCAGTCCACTCGCATTTTCGTCTCGTCTCCTCTCGTCAACGAAAACAGCAGATACGTCTCGTCATATTTTCGTCATCAAAGAGCTATGTTTAGCTCGTCACCGTCTCGTTTTAGTCATGAAAAAAAGGCGCGTTAACGAAATCATTTCATCATCGTCATCGTTAACGAAAACAACACTGCTGCATAGGCCTATAGTTTTTCTGATATGTACCAATATGCAAACTATTTTTTTAGAACATATAAAGCGTAAAATGAGGCTCGGGGTGATTTAGGTTTAGCACAACACGGAACATTCATGAGGACAGGTAGGACTGATGTTTATTTAGCTATTTATTTCATTTTGTAAAGTCACACCGATGTAAAACGGATGCACAATCCACATAGAAAAGGTCTATTTCCATTCCAGCTCAAAAATTCACTGTATCAGTAAATTCACCATATCAGTAATCAGTGATTTATTGCTCCTCTTAAATTCTTAGTCGGTTTTCTAAATCCCTTATTGGTCAGGCTCTGTATTCTGTACAATGCTGTCACGCAACATATTTTGGTTCTTTCTAGCACAATCACATCTGATTTGAATGTGATGAAGAAGTGAAATAATCAACTTTGGTATGTGTATATAAATATGTAATTTACCAGAAACTGGAAAAGCTTGAAAAGGTGTGAAAACTTGACTTTTTTCCATAAAATGTAAAAAACAGGCAGGCTCTAAACACATTTCTAAGATTTTAATTCACTAAAATGCGGATGATATAATTGCAAAGCTGCCAAATATCTGTTGAACTGAATTCGATCCAAGGGCCTCTCAGTAACTTGCGTGGGCACGAGATGTCCTGTGGGCTGAACCTTTCGGGTCACTGTTGTGTGCAGGATTGCTGTTTTCTTCAGCTCTGAAGAGCTCGCCGTAGCCGATGGAGAGTGCCACGGATCCTGTAATACGCTCCCCTCCCCATCAAAACATGAACTCTTTCCGCTTCCCATCAAACCACTCAGCCCTCCTGTCCTTCACTGCCTCATCCTGAGCTTTCAACGCGCACACACACACACACATGTAGAGAACATGAGCAGACACACATCACCGTCCTGTCGTCAGATGGCTCTGATTGTTGCCCCACTCCACACAGAAACCCCCTCAGAACCCCTTAACCTCCTCTCTGCTGACAGGAGAGGAATATCTGACACTCTGAGAGGTACAAGTGCTAACTAGAACCATAAAGGTTCTTCAGCTTGTATCCTTTTTGGTTCTTGGTAAAACCTTTAATAAAGGCTCCTCTTGGAACCCTTTCAGAGAGTTCTACCTAGAACCCAACATAGCATCTGGTTTCATCCAGAAACCTCAGAAGAGAGGTTCTACAGAGGACAATTCAATGGTGTGATGGTTCCACTCAGGACTCTCTCCAGGGTTTCTATCCAGAACCATTCCACCCTCTAAGGGTACTATCAAGAACACACCTACCGAGAACCTTTTTATATTCCTATGGTTTTATCTAAAACCCCTCCAGGGGGTTCTACCTAGAACTGTTTTATGTTTCTACGGTTTTACTTAAACTCCACCAGGAAGGTTCAACTGAGAACCATTTTATATTCCACAGGTTTTATCAAGAACCAACCAAGGGGGTTCTACTCAGAATCTTTTTATATTCCTACAGTTTTATCTAAAACCCACCAAGGGGTTCTGCTGAGAACCCTTTTATATTTCAAGGATTTTATCTAGAACCAACCAAGGGATTCTAGCAAGAAACTTTTTATATTCAGAGGGTTTTATCTACAACACACTCAGGAGGTTCTACTGAGAACCTTTCTATATTCCAAGAATTTTATCTGAAAGCCACCAAGGAGGTTCTGTCAAGAACCCTTTTATTTTCCAAGGGCTTACTCTAGAAGCCACCAAGGGGATTCTACAAAGAACCCTTTTATATTCAAAGGGTTTTATCTAGAACACACTCATGGGGTTCCACTGGCAACCTTTTCATATTCAAGTGTTTTATGGTAGAACCCACTCTGGTAGTTCTATTGAGAACCCTTATATATTCCAAGGGCTTTATCTAGAACCCACCCAGGGGGTTCTGCCGAGAACCCTTTATATATTATTAGTACAAAGATACTGTGACGAAAGAGTTCTTCAGGAATTTCAACAATCGTTCAAGAACTCTTTCTTCCAAAAAGGGTTCTTCAGAAGCAAACGGTTCTCAACCATTCAGGAAGAACGCTTCTGGAGCCCATATTTCTCAGAGTGTGTTGTCGTATCCCCCCTCAAGGGCACCATGTTCACCATCACCACCCTCACAATCAGCGATGCCTCAGCGAGCTGCATCATGTTTTCTGTTTGTTTGTTTGTTTGGTTTCTATCTCTTTTTTTTCCCATAAGCCCTCCTTTGTGTTTGTGCCCTCTGCAGTGCTTCCAGCGCCCTCCTTGCCAGTCTTCCAGGCAGCAATCACAACCACTAATGGCATTCTCCGAGACATTAATCTAAGCCCCAAGTAAACATAAAGCACTATTATGTCTCAATTATCCTTGATGGTGACTGGTTCTGCAAGAAAAAAAATCTTTGAAGGGGCATGATGATAATGATAATAGGAATTCCTTTGGTTGGCAAATGTATGTAATCTAGCGTTTGTAAGGGTGGACCATTTCCATCACCCACCATTTAGAGAGCTTTACAGCATTTGTGGCTTTCTTTTTTTTCTCCTCTTTTTCTTTACCCAGCGTGAATGTGCTGAACAGACATGACCTTTCTCCAAAAACGCTCTGTTTTTCATTCACTCAGTTAAACACATACCTGAAAGCGCCCGTCAACACATTCATGTACTGTTGGCCCTCAAAGAAACTCCTCTAGCTCTTTGCTAGGCAAGCTGCCCTCAGTATTTGACGCGGGATGGCACATTGTTACTCACTTTCCGCACCCACTCACTTTTCCCGGTCGGCCTGGTTAATCAAACAAGCGACCTTCAAAACTTAAATAAATCCGACAGTGAGGAGCTTTTTGAGGAGGAAATACTCGGAGTGAAACAGCGGCTCTGAAATGTGTGGAGCTCCCTCTTTTATGAAGGACGACAGCTGTAGTTAACTTGGATTCACAGCAGCAACAATGGAGATTCAGGGTCACTGGAAAACAAATCAAGACAGCGTCTGCAGCATAATTCATTCCTCCGGCATTAATCCATATGTTCAGTATTTTCAACGCAGCAAAATAAACTCCTTCTGTGTCTCAGTATCCCCCCCCATAACTCTAAAACTTGTTTCTATGGACACTGCGATACTTATTGTCCTTGCTACTAGCATGAATCTATAGGTGCCAGTGTTAGTGAAATGTCTGAACAGTTATTGGATGGACTGCCATGAAATTTTATCCAGACATGATGGAGTATCCCACTCAATTTGGTGATACCCTTGTCCAACTTACCAGATCTCCTTCCGCTGTCTGCGTATTATCGTCTTCAAAATTGCTGTCACTGCAGGAAACAACAACAAACCTCTCGGCTAGCAGCTTACAGGCTGAAAATAACGAGTTACGCTAACCCTAATCTGGTCATTAATAACCCTAATGACTGACCAATATTGGATTTTAGAGGGGAAAAATTCACCTACGTGGTGATATGATATGGCCGATTTAGTGAATTTTTGAGCTGGAATAGAAACAAATAACTTACTGTAATTAAAGAACATTCTATATTTTATTTAACATGTTAAATGATCAGTATCAGTCAATTGCTGAATCAGTCAATTAAGAGCAGGTTGTAAAATAAGAAGCAGCTTCTCTGTATTTCCACCTGTCAAGGAGCTCCTCTTGTCCTCACAAATGTTGCCTGTTATGATAAATCTAAATCACCCCCTGCATCATTTTCTTCATAATATTTTCTGTAAAAAAAGTTTTTATATTGGTGCATATTAGTAAGCATACACGCCAATACCGGTATATCCTCAACAGGCCCAATTCAGGCTAATATCGACCAACATGTCAGTCAGACTCTACTAGCAACTGTTGCTCAATTATTATTTGATGGATTCAGTTACCTATTTTTATTAAGACCCAAAGAAAAGAAGCTGAATTTAACCGCTGCCTTACTTTGCTTAGTTTGCTAGTGACTCATAGCATGCTCTATTATCAGGGGATATGATTGGCTGGCAATATTCATCATGTGCTTTCAAGGTAGTTTGCATTTAGTGCATTTACATCAAACTATTTAACATTTTCCTTTGTCTATTGCCCATGCATATCACTATTTTTTTATAGTGATACGCATGGTATGTAAAGAAAATCCCAGTATATACAAATCGTGTACCCTCAATAGTTTGTACTCCATAAAGGACTCAGGCTAATTAGCGGTCATATGTTCTCCCATTTGGACGCATTCTGTCTTTTAATCTATCGTTACAGAGGAAGAACATTTAGCTCAGAGCACACAGTGTCACAGAGCTTCTAGCGTAGCTCTAAACTAGCTTTGTTTTTATTCGTCTCTCCTCTGGAATAAACTGTATCTGCTGTAAATCTAAGCTGACAATAGCTGCTGTCCTCCACAACTCAAACTACAAACTCTTCAGGGCAGAGAGAGGGTACGTCTTGGATACTCATGAGTGAGATTTTTGATGGCTAATGCTTTTAAAGCTGAAACGTACAGTCCGACTGAAGGTAGACAACCCCGTCCCTTCGCGCGGAAAGAGAGCCTTCAGATTAATCAACATGCTTTGTCTCAGCTCTTTCAGCTCTGGTTAAAATTCAGTTACCACTGTGAAAAAGCTTAAAGGCTTTAGTTATTCTGTTTGCTGCAGCTGCTGCTGTGCGCACTGAGCCCGGCTATGTTGGTATCATCACCACCTGGCTAACAAGGCTTCCCTGGCACCACGCTGTCTCAGAGCCTGCCAGGACATTATTACCATCACTCTGTGACTTGTGACAGCATTATTTGTAACAGATGTGGGATTATCGACAAAAGCTCCCGCAAAACACCCAGCTCCAAACCTGCCACCTACCAAACCCACCTTTGTGGTAGTAAGGTGTAGACGTCCATATTTAAATCTATATTTCTATATTTAATGTTATGGTGCATTTTGTTATAGATGTTTTGCAGTTGCAGAACAATTTATATTGCAAAATAATTTTCTTGTAATTGAGAGCATAAAAGTTTCTTCTCAAAAACTACTCAGAGTATTGGTTACTTTGTAACCGGTGATGTTTAATGTATTCAACAGGAAGTATTCAATCAAGGTTTCTGTTTCTCCAAATCTTCAGTCTAATTACTCCCAACTCCCGCTCTGTTCTGCTCATTCGTCACGTTCACCTCTCCAAACTTGCGCCTCCTGCAGTGTTTAGGGATTTTTTATTGTGTTTTTGTATTGGTGACAAAAATGCAGAATAGAGGTTTGGATACTGAGTATATTTCATTGTGTAATGCATACTGCAGTATGAATAAAATTACAGACTTTTGTAATGTGAAAAAGGTCAATCAGAGAGACAAACTCACAGAGAATTAGAACTTGGCTGTGCATATTCTCATCTTATCAGAGCTTTGCAGCATCTTTTAGCTTATTGTTTTGGTTCTCGGGCCCGCTACTTTACTTAATTCAGTCTAATTAGTGCTATTTCCTGCAAGCTGTATTCTCTGAAAATATTCTGAAAGACACTGCGTGCCACTTGACTCGCACCAAAGGCAGAGTTATTGATTTGCTGGTGAAGAGCGTGTGACGCTTAGTGGCTAAACACTAAGATATTTCCCTCAGGAGTCGGTGGAGACCAAAAACAGAGCTAAAAGGAGAGTGAATATTCGTCAGCTCGACACAAACCTCGATATCGTACTTTGTGTTTACATGCATGTTTGTTCACATCAAGAAAGTCGCAAACATTTTAGCCAACGCCAGAGTAAACATGATAAAACCTGGATGCAAACGTCTTTTCAAACCACCTGAGTCGAATGAACAGAAAAAACAAAAGACACATTTTGCTACTGTCTGAATATAAGAATTTAAAGTTCATTGTTGTTTGAAAAGGGTGTAGTAGTTGCATTATTATAGTTTTACATTATCATTATATCAGTGGTATAAAGTGGTCTTGAAATGAAAATAATACTGTTCATCACAATTATTTCTGGGACAGACAAAAGTAGTTATCGTCAGAAGCCTAAACACAACTTGACTGAATGTTAATTTTTCTCCATGTCTGCTCGATGTGTGCAAATGAACTGTTTGCTAACAAGTTACCCATAACCATAAGATATAATAATATGTCAGTGTTGTGTTTTCACTGGTGTAACACAGATTTAACGAGACCAGCCAATAATTATTTCATTTAATTCACAACCACGTCCGTATGATCTTCCGCAGAAAAGCACCAAGACAGCGATGGAGCTGGGCAGGACGTTCGCCACCCTCTTCTCTGACATCTCCTTCAGGCAGAAGCTGCTGGAGACGAAGACGCAGGAGGAGTTTAAGGAGGCGCTGGTGTTCCAGAGGCACCAGCTGACAGCAACCAACCAGCAGCCCACCGCTCTGGGGAAGGAGGAGACCGACCCCCGCAGTCACAAACCCCTCAAGGTGGGCAGCAGCGTTTATGTGTTGGGATGTGAGCAGCATGTCCAGTGTGTGCAGCCTCACACTCTGAGAAACAAGAGTTCCAAAAGGGTTCTTTTGCCCAGAACCATATGCTTCTTTTTGAAGAGGGTTTGTTAAGGGTTCTTTGTGAGACCTAGCATTCCGCCGTTCTGATAAGAACCTTTTCCGTCAAAAGAATCCTTTTTTAAAAGAGAGAGTTCTTCAAGGATTGTTGAAATTCTTGAACTCCTTTTTCACAGGTTTGTGAAGCGTAACATAAACAGATTGGTAGAACCCCCTGGGTGAGTTCTAGATAAAACTCTTGAGATATTAAAGGGTTCTCAATAGAACCCCCTAAGTGGGTTCTAGATAAAAACCCTTGGTATATAAAAGAGCTCTTGGTGGAACCCTCTGGCTGGGTTCTAGACAAAACTATTTGGATATAAACTATTTGGAATATAACCCTCTGTGTGGGCTCTTGTTAGCACCCTTAGGAGGTGGGAAAGTTCTTGATAGAACCCTCATGGAGGATTCTAGGTGGAACAATTACACCATAGAAGGGTTCCCTGTAGAACCTCTCATAGGGGGTTAACAGAGGGTTCTCGGTGTAACCCTTTATGTTGGGTTCTCAGTTGAGGGTTCAAAGTGGAACATTTATAAAATGTTCTACCAGGAACCAAAAAGGGGACAAGCTGAAGAACCTTTTTGGTTCTTGTTAGCACCTTTATTTCTAAGGGTGGAGGCGATGAGACACATTTTCACGCAGCGTGTTCATGTGATGGCATTATGAGTCATCCCCGGCGCCCTGATGATGAGGCCTCTGATTGGTTCACACTCACTAATATCCCTCCACGTGTCAGAGTCGAGGTGTTTTCCGGCTGCGTCTCGCCCTCGTCTTCCTCCCTCACCTTTCACTTACTTTTCGTCGTCTCATTTCTTTACGGCGCTCTGTCGAGAAACGAAACTGTGCACATTCATTTACACATTTAAACCTTTTTTCTTTCTTTCTTTTTTTTAATTCTCTTTTCCATTTGTTTCCCCCACCCCTCTCACCCCCCACCCTCTTCTTCCTCCACCTCCTCCTCGCTCGGCTGGCTCGACTCCTCCATCTTTTCTCTCCCCCTAATCAATCAGCATCAACTCCTGCCAGGCCTCCTCAGTGGCTAAATGACCTTACATCTCTCACAGTCCTGTCAGAGCTCCCCACCCCTTAGCTACACGTGCACATTCACACACACACACACATTAACACACACACACACACACACCTCCAGAGGGGCTCTGCTCAATGCCACGGACCAACATCTCCTCCTAATGTTGCGCTTGACAGGCCAGGGCTCCCAGACATTTCCCCTTGTGTTTTTTTGTTTTTTTTTTATAGTGGAGGATTTTGTTAGGTGTTTATCCCAGGGCTTGAAAGGCTCAGTGCCACTCAGTGAAAGAGGGATATATGGAAGAAGACAGATGGAGGGAGAAGGAACGGAGAGAACAGGTGAAATCAAGATGAAACGAGAGAGAAAAGAACAGAAAACCAGAGACCACCCACCTTCTCCGCCTCCTTCCACATCCGAAATCGACATCGGACCACCTGCGAGAACACACTTTCCTCTACACTCTCAGAAATAACAGTGCTAACTAGAACCATAAGGGGTTCTTTGGCTTGTCCCTATTGGAGGACCCTTTTTGAAGGTTCCACGTAGAACCCTTTCAGAGAGTTCTACCAAGAACCTATCATTAAGGGTTATACTGAGAACCAACTGTGAAAGGTTTCACCCAGAACCACCTATGAGAGGTTCTACAGAGAACCCTACTATGGTGTAATGGCTCCACCAAGAATCCTCTCTAGGTGTTCTATCAAGAACCATTCCACCTTCTAGGGGCACTAACAAGAACCCACCCAGGGCGTTCTATTGAGAACCTTTTTAAATTCCAAGGTTTTTATCTAGAATAAACTCAGGGGGTTCTACTGAGAACCTTTTTGAATTCCAAGGGTTTTATCGAGAACCCACCTATGGGGGTTCTACTGAGAAACTTTTTAGATTCCAAGAGTTTTATCTCAAACCTACTCAGGGGGTTCTACTGAGGAACTTTTTAGATTCCAAGGTTTTTATCTAGAATAAACTCGGGGTTCTACTGAGAAACTTTTTGAATTCCAAGGGTTTTATCTAGAACCCACCTAGGGGGGTTCTACTGAGAAACTTTCTGTATTCCAAGGGTTTTGTCTAGAATACACCCAGTGGTTCCCCTGAGAACCTTTTTAGATTCCAAGGGTTTTGTCTAGAACCTACCTAGGGTGGTTCTACTGAGAAACTTTTATATTCCAAGGGTTTTATCTAGAACACATTCAGGGGCTTCTACCAGAAACATTTTAATATTCCAAGGATTTTATCTAGAACCCACTTAGGGGGTTCTACCATGGTATGAAGAACACATGATGAAAGAGTTCTTTGAGGATTTCAACAACCCTTGAAGAACTCTTTCTTCTGAAGAGAATTCTCTGGATGAAAAGGGTTTTTAGTGGAACCCTTAGTCTTACAAAGAACCCTTGACAAACCCTTTCTTCAAAAAAGGGTTCTTCAGAAGCAAATGGTTCCAAGTGGAGCCTCAGCTCATCAGGAAGAGCTCTTTTTGAACCCTTTTTTCTAGGAGTGTACTTAAAAAAAATCCAAATCATGGTGTGTTTTTATAGTTTTTTACTCCTTGTTGCTTCTCTCCATCGACCGTTCAGAACGAATGGCAAACAGGTGGACAGTAATTCCTCTCTGAGACTTTTGTTTATCGAACCTGAGCCAAAAGCTGGTGATCAGGCCCCGCACACACACACTCAGAACACACACACTCACACACACTCCCTTGTAATAATAAATGATTCCATGATGTATAGGGATTTAATGGATGAACAGTCCTTGTTGAACAAGCGTGTGTGGCTTCATAAAACTAGCCAGCCCCGCTCAGAGACGAGGAAAGAGAAAAAAAAGAGAGAAGAATCGTTGATGCTGTTGTTTGTTTTCAGCTTGTTTACGTCGAGGTAAATGGCTTTGTTCTGCCAAAAAACGTCAAAACTTTTTCAGATGACAAATGAGGCAGGAATGATTTTCCCAAGGGCTTTTCCTACTCACACACCCACCGCCTGCTCGTCACCCGTTCCATTTAATTATGTAATGCTATGTTCAACAAGAAAATGAAACATTGGCTAATTGGATAATTTACTTAATAAGCTCAGTCAGGACTGCACATTTGCTCCCTATCGTCTGTAACCTGAAAGCTCATCTTTTTAAGAAGCACTCCATGTCTCCTTCTCGAATCACGTGGCTTTTTTTCTCCCCCCACCGCCCTCCTCTTGACTCCTCTAAAAATACACTAAATCTTCTATCCCTCGCTGTCGCTGTCATCTCTCTGTCATTCTTGATCATTCTGGGGACACAGGGATCTTTATTAAATGTACATCTAAATGCAGTCCCGCTGATCTGCTTACTTTGTTTTGGATTACGCAATTGAGGCTTTTCCAGGACTATCTCGTTAAAGTTGATGATTCAAATCAGCTTTCGGAGAGAGACCCCGTGGAATCACCGGTGTCTTAGCTGAATCATCAAATGGGCAAATTTTAATCTAAATGTGTCATTGTTGTCCGCAGCACACGGCAGGATGAAAGAAAATGTATGAGTTGGAGGCAGCCTCGGGCATTTTTGTGCTATTACATTTTTTGGAGGACTTTGTGGATGCAAGAGGCTAAATTAGAAGAATGCCCGAGAGCAAAATGTAAACAAAAACATTTACATTAATGAGGAGAAACTCAAATTTGTATAGTTATAACTGAGAACCCTCGAATGAAATTGGGCTGTAATTCACTCGCAAACTGTTGGTTGCAGTTTCTCGCAAAGGGCGCAGTCAAACTTTAGTTCTACATGTTTGTTCTACATCTATGTTTTTGTCAACTTTTTCTTTTTTATATACCATGGAATGTAACCTTGATCCATATTTGTTGTATATGTAAATTTTTGGTGGACCCCAGGAAGAGTAGCTGCAGCTCTGCTGCGGCTAATGGGGATCCTAATAAATAAATAAATAAATATACATATACAAACATGTGCCACCTACAGGCAAGGAAAGTAATAGCATCTGCGGTGCCACCTGCAGGCAGTGAGTGTTACTACTGCAGATTTTTTAATTATAAAATAAAATAATTAAACAATTGATATTATATGTTGTTCATCAAAAAAGGCAAATTACATTATAAACTGAAACTCTAAGTTGGCAACATTATAGTGGTGTGTATTCTTTAATAAAATATATCACACTTTTTAATTAAACATCTACTTAAATAACCTTGCAATAAAAACCATTAAACATTTCCTACATGTTTTATGTTATAATAAACTTTTTGTGAGTCTGACCGAGTTGACAAAATTTAAGTCCTCAACTTTAAAAAATGCTATTAAATAAGAAGTTAAATCACCAGGAGGTTGGCCTGTGACACATATGTTTTTCCAGCATAATTGAAGAGTAAAAAATCCAACACCCCCTCAAGATACAGTTTTGTTCTAAATCCGAAGAATGACTTTTCACTTTTTTTACTTGTTTGTTTTTAGAATTATTGAAAGTAACTAAGTACATGTATCCAAGTACTGTACTTAAGTATCATTTTGAGATATTTGTACTTTACTTGGGTATTACCATTTTATGGTACTTTATACTCTGACTCAGAGGCAAACTTAGTACTTAGAGTATGTTTTGATGCTAATACTTATGTACTTCTACTTAAGCAAGGTTTATAATTCAGGACTTTTTAATTGTATTTCCACACTGTAGTATTTCCACTTTAATCTAAGTAAAAAAGTAATTTCTCCTCCACTGGCTCTCGCATTTTTCAAAATACTATATACTATATCACTTTTATTGTTTCAAGTTGATTTTCTCACTAAAGCCTCTCTGAACGTTGTTCTCTGACTGTCCGGCCACCAGATGAGAGAGGAGCCCATAAAAAATGTTAATACACTCATCTCAGTCTACTTTAGTTATTACTGTGCACTCGGAGCAATAAGCTTAACTCAGTAGCGAGTGGTGAGTTGAATGTTTTATAGATTTTCGGTGCCCTGGGATTTGCCTGTCAGGCTGCACACACGCTGCCCTACCTTATTGATGAAGGTTGTTAGGGGCTGTATGCAGCCTAAGGAATATCTGCAGTGTTACCTCAGGCCTGAAAAAAGGTTTTATGGCTTAAAAAACGATAATTTAATCTATATTTTTTAATTGGAGATCATTTTAAAACCATACAATAAAATCATGGATTTTAGAAACTTTTTGTAGTGTACTGCAGTCTGAGGGTGCAGAGTATCTAATCTAATATTGATTTGGTTTTCTTTTTTTCTTGTTTTTTTTTTGGCCTCTGCATCCCAACCCTTTTCGCTATTAAGCAAATAAAATCTGGTAAAGGCCATCCTGATGACCTTCAGAGTGAAAGCTGTACTTTTTTCAGCGTTCAGCAGAAAATACTCCAGTCAACAAAATCCTGAGCTCTATAAACAGGTATCTGCAAAAGAATGCAGAAACTGCAGCAAAGGGACAAGATTTTGTAATAGGGTTGCAAATTTTGTGCATTTTCCTTAACCGATGTTGAAACTGATCTTGAAAACACCAACAACCGATTAATCAGTAATTATTAATAAGATATTATACGTACATTTTTTTTTTCTCATTCTAAGTTTATGTTTATTTATTCAGATAGATTGACAAAACAGTGTCAAATGGGGCGTAATTGCTCCCATTTCTAGACTAGCGATTAATTATTGATGCATACATTTTAATCAGTTAAATTCTTAAGGGGATGAATGATTAATCATTAACATCCCTGGTTTGTAGTCTGGACCAACCAAGTCAATCAGGCTTCGGTTGCGTGCAGGTAAACAGTCCGTGTGGAGAGCAAAATTCAGTTCAGTTCAATTTTGTTTGTATTGTGCCAAATCATGAAAACGTTAGGTCACTTTTCAGTTAAAGCGGGTCCAGACTCTGTATAAACCCAGTCGTTACCACCAAGAGCACGCACTGAGGTGAAAAAAACTCCCTTTTAACAAGCAGAAACCCCAAGTGAACCCAGGCAATTTCTATTTATCTGCATTCATGTGCAGATATCTGTTTATAGAGATTAGCCTCCAGCTCCATTCTCGAGTGTCAAGTTGCTAATTGGGCTATAAACAATGACTGGCGCACGGAAGAGGAAGTTTTGGTCCAGATGATCTGTTGCCTGTTGCCCTCAGAGGCTAAATCGAGAAATTGAGACACATTTATTAGGTTTCAACTGTAAAATATAAAATGTCAAACACACAAACAGCATCTATATAAGAAGAGAAAACTTAAGTTGTATAGGCTTCAAGGGCTGCAAGTGTCAAATTAGCAGCAGCTGTACTTTCCTCGCCTGTAGGTGGCGCACATTGTCGCGTCTACATCTGCAAGCTGCTTCTGTTACTGTCTGTCCTTGCTGAAAATCTAACCTTTTCCCTTCTGTCCACAGTGTAAAGATTTCTTCAAAGCCGGCCGGGGGATTTATGAGGACTTCTGCCGCAGGCTGCCTTTCTACCCCTCTGACTTCACAGATGGTAGGCTGGACCTGGACTTGTAGTGAAAGTGAATCATCGTCCTTATTATGCCACACCGGGGTGCCTCTGGCAGCTCCTCATTTGTCTGTCACCTTTTGGCTCAGATACATCTGTGCTGCATCTGTGTCACATCGAGGGTTTTCTCCTGCTAAAATGACTGTCTCAGATGTCTTACTGCTCCCATATGTTCCCGTACGGCCAATGTTATTGTAATTTCCCAAGTCGTCAGACAAGGGCATCGATGTATACATGTTCCGCAGCGGTCTCAGCAGACTGGTGGCTTTATTGACTCATCAAATCATTCTGTTTAGCAGCAAAATGTGTGAAAGGGTTTCTGTCCCCAGTCAAACACGACCTTACAGGAGTAATTTGGATTATTTGAAGTGGGGTTGTATGAGGTACTTAGCCTTAGTCAGTGTATTGCCCACAGTAGATGGCAGATGGCACAGCCCTAGTTTGGAGAAGAAGAAAAAAAGTCATTTAAAGTGTATGGTGTTTTTACAATATTTTCACTGCTTTCCTCTTCTGTCAAACAACTTTTTTCCAACAGGAAACTGCTGTTATATAAGCCAAATATTACTGCATCCAAACCAACCAGACTCCATTGGTAAAATCAGTCATTTTGCCTTGCAGAGCATGCGAGTTGATAGACTACTGCTGCCCCGATTGGTTAGTTTGCTCGAGTTATTGTGTTAATTCGGTGTTTTAAAAGGTTAGTTCGGATTCACCAAAGTCGCACAATAACCTGAACAGACTTAATGAATCAAGGCAGCGGTAGAACAGCAACTCCCGTGTTCTGCGAGGTAAAATTACTGCTTTTGCCAAAGCAGTCTGGTTACGCGAGACAGAACGACATTTGGCTTGTTGAACGTCAGTTTTCTGTCGGAAAAGGCAGTCTGAGGGCAAGAGAACACTGTGAAAATATTATAAATATAGCAAACACTTAAACTGATTTAAATTAAGGAGCAATATGTCACCATTATATGTCCAAAAATGAGTACTGCAGTCCAAATAGCAAGTTGGAGCCATAGACGGTATATTAAAAAGGTTGAAATCCTATTTAATTTAATATATACGGTCTTTCGCCCTGTCCCCTCCTCCCCAGACTTGAAGCTCAGGCAGGCTGCAGCAACACTGCAGGAGCACAAAACGAGCGTAATTTGACAATAACAAGCAACAAAGTGAGTTCATCAGCTGTGTAGAACTCTTGTCAGTTGTGTCGATGTAAAATTAAGCCAGTTATCCTGAAAACGAAAGCCCACTGCTGCAAAAATACACACACTCTGAGCTCAGTGACTGTCTGCCGTCTGCCTTCAACCTTCTAAAAGATTATTAATGATTTCTTACGACTCATAAACAGACACTTATTGATTCAATAAGCATTCTGCATTAATTTGAACTCTAATTAACATGAAACAGGCAAACAATAACACAAGTTCTGGGCTGAAATAGAAATTTCACCATGGCTGTTAACCTGACACGCCCGATGGTTTGTTACACTGAACCATCTGGGAAGCCGTCCATAGAAACTGTTTGGGGAAAAAGGCAGGTGCTTTCAAGAAAACCCCTGGCAGGTGATTGGATGAACCATCTGTCATGTCTAACACGGGCTAACTTCAACCAATCAGATCAACTCACCGAAGCTGGCCGGGAGAACACCGAAAGCATCTTTTCTGTCGATAAAAGCCTTTTGTGTTGATCTTTGCTCTTCTTTCAATGAAGAAATACTCTCCAGCTCTGATATAACTGACGCTACCACAGTGTCTACGACTCGTCTCGAACAAACAAGACGAGTCGTTTCCATGGACACTTCTCGCTGTCAGCGCACCTGAAATCACACCCATAGCGGCCAGTAGTTCCTTCCGAGGACGCTGATTGGCTCGCACCCCCTCTGGTGTGGACATAAACAGGTAGCTTGGAGCCTGGCAAGATGGATTCTTGTGATCTCGCGAATCCAGCTGCCTTGCAAAGTAACATGGCTGTAGCGTTGTTGTCAGAGAAGGAAGCATTTCAGCTTGGCATGTTTCACAGTAATTTTATAATTTATTACAGTAAATTACAGATTCCTCCTTTAAAATATGGCTAAAATATGTTTTTATTGCTGACCCTGCTCACAGCACTACACTGCTTAGCTTCTGTGCCGGTACTCGTCTCCGCTTCTAGAAACTGGGAACGCGTCGACCGCCTTCTACTGTTATTAAAACACTGACTATCAATAAGTACCAAAAGTAGTTCAGAAGAGAAAATGTTTTTTAGTTTCTCTTACTGCCAGGAAATTATTGGTAGAGTTTCTGTTTGAAAAGGATTAGAGCTACTTAATTAAACCACATGAGTTGACTCATTTGACCTTGATTGTAAAAAAAAAACAAAAAACTGACCGAGTGAAGTAGAGCAGAGTGCATCTAAGGTGAACAGAGTTTTCTTGCTGAATTCTCCTCCTCGGCTGCTCTCCTTCAGTCCTTTCTCCTTTCATAATATCCAAGCACATTCATCGGGGCCGTAACAAAATCAAGACATTTCTGTCTTGTGAGTGTCATCAGATAATGATCATCTGATGAAGGTCACAGGACCAAAATCATTGTGATCACATTAGAGCCCAATTAAAGTGTTTTATTCCAAAATGAGTTATCCATCATTGGGATAAAAGCGTTAACTGTTCTTACAAAATGATGGATGGATGGACAAAACTGAAACAAATTGCTCGTATTTTAAAAAGGCCAGTAGATAGCGTGAGGCCCTGTAGAATAGTTTTACTGTACGTACTGGATGTTCCGTGTCGTAGAGGCACTGAATGATGAACTCTGTTAATGTTTTTGTCATTTTGAAATTAAAGTGTTGAGCCTCCTCCGCTCCATTATGAGTTGAATATGACTCATATGTTTGTGTTTGTCTCCCCTCAGGTATAGTTGGCAGTAATAAAACCCTGCTGAAGTACATGACCACAGCCATCTTCCTCTACATCGCCATCCTCCTCCCCGCCATCGCTTTCGGCTCGCTCAATGACGAGAGCACACGTGGCGAGATAGGTATGAGTGCATACTCGAACACGGACACGTGAGCACTTTTCTGGGAGGCCGAGCTTGTTCTGTTTATTTTCTCCGCAGACGTATCCTCACATGAGGAGTCTGACTTATCCTTTTTAACAGTGAATTGAGAAAATTCAAATCAAAGAGTGTATTGTAGAGGGGATAAACCACTAATCCCAGAGCGCATTATGAATGATGTTAATTCTCTTTCTTTCAACAGTATTTTACAAGTAAGTCAAGGATATGACATTATTTATCAAGAACAGAGCTGAAATTAGACTTGTGGTTTCCTCATGAACAGACCTCCTGGAGATATTTCATGATTTGAATGCTCATGTTGCTTCTACCTGAAAGGTACAATAAGTAGTTTAAAACACTGAACTAAAATGACCAAAAAAAGACAGAGATATCTACTTAAAGCTGGGCATACACTGTACAATTTCACAAATGCTGTTAAGTTCAACTCCTACCGTACGAGTAAATTATATGCAATGTAAATCCAAAGCTCACGATTTATCTACTTACACTGTATGGTTCGATCGTAAAGCCACAACCTTAGAGCTCATTAAACAGCTTGTCTGCCCCTGCAGACCATTCTGACTATTGACAAGTGTCAATAAAGATTCATTTGAAAGTTTAGAGGCAGGTAGAAGTTTGTCTTCTAGAAAAAATGCTAATGGAACAGAAATAAGCTGCCTTCCTGTGTGCCTGACGTCCAAAAAAAAAACCCCTCACAGGTGGTTAGGAAGACGTGGATACTATGAAATGTCCATATTGTAGAGAGAATCAGAGGTGAGGTAGCTATGTTTTACTATCCATATCCATTTTTGGTCCACATGACATGTTGTGTTGCCATGGCGATTTCTCTGTGTTCCGCTTTGGGTGGGTGCAGTGAAAAAATAGGCTGTGACCTCAGGGAATCTTGGTTCTGCTTCAACTGTGTGAGAATCTGACCTTGAAATTTTCTGACATATCATAATTTCATTTGAATGTTTGGGAGCAGGTTACACCCCTGTACACCTCCTCTGCACACTGCATACAAACAACACTCTACCTACGATATTCGATGTGACTCTAAAATGAACTGTGTGCCTCAAAAATCGTGTCAGAAACAGGATCAAATAATTCAGTGTATGCCCAGGTTAAGTTATCATGCTTAACAGCTAATCTCGTAATACCACTTTGTACCTCAAGAGGTGATATATAGTATAGCTCCCCCGTAGTTTCAGCTAGGATGTTTGCAAGCAGTTTTTTCGAGTTTGCTTTGATCCACAGGTCTCTTAGCTTTTTCAGTCTAAACAAAAGAAACTCGCAATATATCAAGAATGAAATGTTTTTTCCATATTAAGCAAAAAACAACCGTACACATTCTGAATTCTCTATTTTACTGAACTAAGACAAGCTTAATTGCCTTGTTAATGCTTTGGAAAACACACTTAATTCAAACTCAACAGAAACAAAATAAGACTTAACAAAACTGTCTTGGTTAGTTAACTGAGCTAACTAGCTAATGGCAGCTACAGTTAGCTGTTACTCGGGTGATGTGCTTCTGTGATTGTTTGGAGTATGAATTTGACCGGTGACCAATTCCAAATTGCACCTTTAAAGCTCTGTTAATTGTTTATTTTTTTGGCTTATAAAATAATATAATAAATAAAATAATATGCTCTCACTCTCCTTTTAGCTCTGGTTTGGTCTCCACCAGCCACTGAGAAGAATATATGGCTCTCTGGCCTTGAGATGTCCCACTTTTTCGATCAGCTAGTCACTAACGTTGTCTTTCATACAGAGCGTGCTGTACAGGAGGTTGTTTGCTATGTAAAAGAAGCTGCCTGCTGCTAGTGGCGGTGTGCAGAGTGTGCCGAGACTCCTCGCAGTCTTGAACTTTTCAGTTTTCAAACCAAAATGCTGTACAGGAAGAGGAAAGAACATATAAGAGATAGAGAAGGCAATATAACAGGGAGAAGAGTTTTAACATCACGAAAAAGCCAACAAACAGCAAATGGGTTTTCAGGATGCTTTTTTGAAGATGGGCTCAGATTTAGCTTTTCTGAGATTGGTGGAAGATTGTCCAGAGTCGAGGGGGCAAAAACAGCAAAAGCATGATCACTTCCAGTTTTCAGCCTTGACCTTGGAACAGCAGTGACTGCTCGGAAAACCAGAGGGTTCTCTAAACTAGAGCAACCTTTATATTAACACAAAATCCACAAAAAAAACCCAAAACTCCAAGGAGCTCTTTTTCAAAACTATTAAAATGCCTTATTAGACCCTGTTTTAAAGTCTAACATGGCCATGTTGGGACAATATAGACACTGTAATTGTTTCAAAGAGAGCGCCTTGGAGTTTTTAGTGATTTCTGTGTTCATGTGTCCCTGTTCATTGAGGTAGAGGCATCATTTACAATGAAACTGAGTAAAAACTAAATAAAAGCCCCTCGACACAAAGAAACCCAAATAAGAAACTGACACAGAGGTGGTGATAAAAAGTAAAAAGAATGAAAAGTCAAATTAGTAAAATAATAAAACCTTAAGAACAAACAAAACAATTAAAATTTAAAGCAAATGAATCAAGTGAAACGAGAACAGCTGGGAGTGAAATACGATTTGAAAGTTTAAATTACCTTGAGGATAAAAATGAGGTGAATGAGACAAACTGGATTTTCCGAGCTCAGTGAGAACAGCCAGCACCTGCAGCGTAATCCAATCACCTGAGCGAGTTTGATAAGGGCCCACATTAAAAGACTGAACTGAAGTCGTGTGAGGGAGTAAAACTGACCAAACTATACAATAAATCTGCCATAAAACCAAAAGCTGTGTGATAAATTCTCTGTGGGTCGATATGAGTGACTGCTTTCATGGTACAATCATGTCATGTCATTTAACAGTACACTCTTAGAAACAAGGGTTCCGAAAAGGTTATTCTTGAAGTGCTGAGGCTCTACCAAGAACCATTTGCTTCTGGGGAATTTAAGGATTCTTTGTTGTTGAACTCTTTTCTCAAGGGTTCTATGTACCATAAAATAAAAGTGTTCTTGGTCTAACCCTGCAAGTGGATTCTAAATAAAACCTAAAACCTTTAGAATATAAAAACTTCTTGGTAGATCCCCCTCAGTGGGTTCTTGTTAAAAAACCCTGGAATATAAAAAGATTATTGGTAGAACCTCCCAGCTGGGTTCTAGCTAAAACCCTTGGAATATAAAAGGATTCTTGCTGGAACACACACGGTGGGTTCTAGATAAAACATATCAAAAGATTCTTGGTTAAAACCTCCCGGGTGGGTTCTAGATAAAACCCTTGGAATATAAAAGGATTCTTGCTGGAACACACACGGTGGGTTCTAGATAAAACCCCT
This sequence comes from Lutjanus campechanus, assembly GCA_027495735.1. Taxonomy (NCBI): domain Eukaryota; kingdom Metazoa; phylum Chordata; class Actinopteri; order Lutjaniformes; family Lutjanidae; genus Lutjanus; species Lutjanus campechanus. Next base: position 307 of record JAJHUR010102548.1, on the reverse strand, counting down.
GGGATACAAAAAGGGTTTTTGATAGAACTCCCCAAGTGGGTTGTGGATAAAACCCTTGGAATATTAAAGGGTTCTTGATAGAAGCTCCCACTTGAGTTCTAGATGAAACACTTGCAATATAAAAAGGCTCTTGAGGTAGAACTCCTTTGGTGGGTGCTTTTGGAACCCTTAGAATGTGGTTAGGTTCTTGGTACATGTTCAGGGAGGGTTCTAGGTGGAAACATTACACCACAGAAAGGTTCTCTGTAGCAAATCCCATAGGTTATTCTGGGTGGAACGACTCATACATGGTTATAGGTATAACCCT